>VXAD01010008.1:0-193981 GCA_013399195.1 Dicrurus megarhynchus | reverse complement strand
TCTTCTTTTCTTTCCTCTCTGCTAGCTACTCCTTTTCTTTCCTTTTTTCCCTCTCCTCTCCTCTCCTCTCCTCTCCTTTTTCTTTGAAAGAATGAATTTTATTGAATGAATCTTATTTTTCCCCTTTATCTTAATGCACAGGTTAGCTGCATTTGCACAAGTGTAGAAAGTTTCAGATCTCCATGATCAGGGGAATGCAAATTGTCTATTTCCATGACAAACTACTTCGTTCTTTCCCTGTTGTGTACTACATTAAAGCATTGGGATGTCTAGTTAGTCTGAACAATTCTTGTTTTAGTGATGTACTATCCACAAAATTACTAACAGGAAGAAAGTGAACTGTTTTGTCTCCAGCTGTCTGCCTTTCTTACTTTATAAAAAGAAATGACAAAAAAACCACATTGGACTTAAAGGTATGGTAATGTGTTCCTCAGATCCTGCAAGGTAGCTTTTCTAGCATAGCAAGTTTTTTATGTATCAGTGATCTGACCTGAGGCTCTTTATTCGTCTGGATCATCTTGTTTTCTGTTCTTTGTTCTTTAACTATGGGAGGATTTTTTCAAGGACCTTGTATATTTATATATGTTACCTGTATGCACAGCAGTATCTTAAATTATGTCCCTGATCAGAATTACTGTAGTCACAGCTGTTTAGATATGAACATATTTAATTACAGTCTGTTTTTTCTGTTTTTTTCACTTGGATCAGGAAATGTACACTGTGTTCTTCCTCAAATATAGTAGTATTTTAGTCATCTGCTCATTCCTACTAGCACAACAGACTTATTTTCATAGGAGAATCTTTGGCTGCAGGAAAGAAAAATGGTCAGCAGACTGTGCTGTGTATGCCATGGCTGTCAACATTAAATCAAAACCTCAGTTTAATAAAAGCAAATCAGATTGGCCATTGTTAGTCTGATACTTTTGGGCTGGATGTAAAAGACCTAAAAATTTTTATTTTGAGAAATTGATAATGCATCCTCAACAACCTAAAAAAAGTGTTTTAAATTACGAAACCCACTGGATAAAGATAGAATATTGAATCATAAAGTTATAGAATGATTTAGGTTGGAAAGGACTGTTTAGGTCATTGAGTCCAACTGCTAACCCAGCGCTGCCAACTCCACCACTAAACCATGTCCCTAAATGCCACATCTACATGACTTTTCAATACCTCCAGGGATGGTGACTTGACCACTTCCCTGGACAGCATGTTCCAGTGCTTGACAACCCTTTAGGTGAAGAATTTTTTTCATATCCAATCTAAACCTCCCAATGGCATAAGTTAAGGCCATTTCCTTTTGTTCTATCGGTGGTTACTTGGGAGAAGAGGCCAACCCCCACCTAGCTACAGCCTCCTTTCAGGGAGTTGTAGAGAGTGATAAGGTCTCCCCTGAGACTCTTTTCCTCCAGGCTAAACACCCCCATCTCCCTCAGCTGCTCCTCATAGGACTTGTGTTCCACACCCTTTACCTGCTCCATTGCCCTTCTCTGGACACATTCCAGCTCCTTGGTGTCTTTGTTGTGAGGGGCCCAGAATTGGACACAGGATTTGAGGTGCAGCTCCACCAGTTTACCTTACTAAAGATGGAGTGGGTGGCAGTATATATTGTTAAGATTGCCTGATAGTTTTGACTCCCTAAGGCGTACTAATTTTGATAAGTTTTTAGGCACTGGAGTGCAGCTTAATTTTATTTCTCTAACACCGAAATAGTTCTGATTATCATTCTATTTGGCATGAGATATAGAGTGCTCTATTTCCCTTCTTCCTGCACATTTAAATGTAGCCTCATTTTCACTGTACTTTAGAAGCACTAAGTCTATCTGTCTTCACTGAAACATAGATTATCATGGCCAGAACTTGTCTAAACAGATGACACAGAAGTTTGGTTTTGTTTGTTGAAGCAACTGGGGTTTTTACACAAGAGAAGAATTCCAGCTTCTTTGCAACACTGAAATGACAAAAATTACAACATGGTTCTTTTGTTACCTTCTGAAATTATACATTTTGACATAATATTTGCATAAAGTTCTATATAGCAAAAATACTAAATCATATTCAAGTTATGCTAGGCTGGATGGAAGCAAAAAGCTACATGGGAGATGCTCTGCAATATGCAAGTTCATGGTATTCAGTGCTGATCAGTTTCTGACAGGTGCACGAGTTTCCTCACTTCTTACCACATTTTTTAAGCACTCCAACTGTATCACAGATTATCATTCATGTTCCTCTGTTTAGCATTTCTTCCTATCACTAACAGGTTTTTATCTTGAAGGTGCAGTGACTCTTGAAATATAATTTTCTGTGTAAAAATTTTAAAGAGCGATGTACACTGACATGCAGAATAGCAGATCATGAAGGCCTCAGAGACAAAGGATGCCTGTTAGCTTACTTACCGAGTCCTGTAAAAGGGATACAGCTTATAACTGCCAATGTATTCCATAGATATCATACCTCCCTCCCCTAGTATTTACATGCCGACCATGCCCCGTTTGGTGACTTATTAGAGAAGGTTATGCGTGTGGAAGTCAAAGTTAACTACAACTGAGATCTGTGATGTAGATCTATTTACATCAAAGCTACCAAACAAATAATAAAGATAAATTATTGTGATTGTCTCTCTTCAATCTGAAAGAAGACAATGTGTTTTAACCACAGGAACAGTATTAGTATGGTGCTAATAGAACCAGACAGACCTTAGAAATTCAGTCTTATGGAGGCAAGAGGTCCTGGTGGTGATCAGAAAAGGCAGTCTAGTACAATGCCTCCCACTCTTCACTGTTCAGATTTGATTTCATTTAATCAAGAACTTTTTCATGCTTCATTATTATATTTCCCTCCTGGTGAATTAGTAACAGATTTGGACTGTGAGAAGCTTAGTCCATGTTTCTAATGCTATTGAGAGAAGCTCTGACCCAGTAGTCCATTCCAGTATAGTCACAGTAACTCTGAACTAATGTGTGGACCCTTTCAGTCTTAAGAGTGTAAATTAGCAGTGAAAGTGCAGAACGAGCAGTGGAGCTTCCTGGCTACCGTAAGATAAAAACAGTGCAAACTGCACTGCAGATGAAATCATTAATGCAGCTATGTCATGCACTGGCTTTGCATTCTTCTCCCCTTACCCCTTCCTGACTATAAATTGCACTGATAGACTCAGAAGCGGACATCCAAGTCACCTATATGATTCCTGGCTCACAGGTAGAAATTCAGTTTGATCCAGTGTTCTGCCTTCTAAATGGGATGTGAGGGATGATCATATACATATGTGCTGCTTGTGCTGATTTTGATGCTGCCAATGTGGATTTTAAAAGAAATAACTGCCCCCCTCTGCAGTCACAAACTACAGTTGTGCAAAAATTCCTGATCTCTTATTCTTCAAGGAGTGTATTTAAGAAATGGAAATTGCATTGATCCCTTTGATCCTGTCAATGCTACACTCCATACTTTTATCAGATGGGACTTTCTTTCCTTTTTTTTCCTCTCCTCCCTATTTGAATTGTTCTGTATCTTATGTTAGAAAGAGATACTGTTTACAGTATAAAAAAGGATTCCATAAAGCAATGGTAAATAAGCCTGAACCTTTGTGTGTACAGTAGAGATTTAGTAAACAGTGGGAAACACTTAAGACTTTTTCCTAGTTACAAAAAGTTTGATGTTTTGGGGTTTGTTTTTCTTTGTTTTTTTTAATAGAAATTAAACTTACTTTCTGCCTTCCTTTTATAATTCTAAATCATACTTGTTAATTAAAATTTTCTGGGTCAACTGACTCAGCTTTAAATGCTTCAGAGTCTCAGCTGTTACCCTTCTTTCTCATCTTTTCCAGTGGGTGAATGACAATGTGTTGGGATAAGAGCTTTGAGTAACTTTTTTTTATTCTCCAAGTTGATTTCTTTCCAGTAGATCTGTTCTAACATTTATCCCTTAATCATGGTGGTTGGGAAATAAGATGTAAGTTGGGAGTTGGGAAGGGTGTATGTCTTTCAGTTCTTCCGTGCCCCATTTAAGAATTCTCATTAGGAATCTACTGTTCATTTTAAATTAGCTTAAGAAGGTTTCAACTCCTGATTTGAAATTAACTTGCTTAATTTACATAGTTTTTCTTTCATTGTAGTTTTCTAGAAACAGCATTAAAACATTATTTCTTGTTATATAGAGTCAATAATTTCTATATACTTGTGTTAGATATTTCTTCTGTGATAGGAAGTAAACATGAGTTTGGGAACTGCTTCATTTAAGACAGAGAATTTGAGTAGCATTCTACTGCTTCAAAAGCTACTTAAATCTTTCTTCTCCATTTCTATTTATGATGTGAAATTCCCTTAGGCCTCTCTCATCCCATTAGGAACAGGAAGGCACTAAAGCAAAGGCAAGCCATGTCAAATGCCACACAAAATGGAAGCCTTATCAGTAGATAGTGCTAGTCCTGTCGGTTCATTTTTGTGGTACGAGTTTATGTGACAGTGTTCATTACTGATGAATGCTGAAATATAGAAAATTTGAGTTTGGGCAGGGAAGAAGAAGAGGGAGGCTCAGACTATATATATCTGGCCTTGCTCATTAATATTGTGTGTAAATCTAACCAAGTTTCTTCCTTAGAAATTGTTTAAAATTCCACTTTTTAAAAACATGTCTATATGAGGTGAATGATTATTTCTTGTGTTTTAATTGATGTTTCCTGGTACCTCAGTTTTTCAGATAAATCAACCTCTTACACTTAGGCAGGGAAATGCGTATTTATCACATTCTAAGAATGTATGGATGTTATCGTCAGTTTTGCCTGACCATATGTTTTGACTTGAACAGACTGATGTAATTCTTTTCTTCTTAATGCGTTAGATATTAAAGTTTTAATGTGGAATAGACTACAGACTAGACAGGAAAAATCCTGAGAATTTCTTTTAAGACCATCTTAAATACAAAAGGATTGTTGCAGTCAGTCTCAGTCCATGTAAGCAGCTTGTAGGGGGGAAGCATTTGGAATGGCTGCACCATTCTGATGTCCTACATGTGCCCACTTAATTTAAAAAGAAAGAAAAAAAAGCAGCAAACAGCCTGTTACTGAGAGACAGTTCAGGAAGATTACAATTTTTAAGATAATGCTGATGTTAGTCTGATCCCTAGTCACAGCTGCAACACTGAAACATGACTCTAGAATTTTTCTAAGCTTGTGCTGATTTTGTTCACCAGTGGCAGATCTAGAAGTGGTTTTATATATTCATCCTTTCTGTGATGAGCCGTTCAGCACTGTAAATTGTTTCATTTTATGGGAGAATAGAATGGCAATTTTGTCAGTTGTTGGCTCCACTATGGTTTGAGTATTTTGTGTGTATTGGTGTAGTCTTCCCTCTGATAAATGAAATGGGTATTCTGCAGTAATTCTTTCATACTTAAAGTAGATCATAACATTTGAAGGTGAGTTTTATTCACTTCAGTATAAAATTGTCTTTATTTCCTTATCCTGCATCTGTTTCACTACAAAAAGACCTATAGAAAACCACAGCATCTATAAAATGATTTTTGCTTTTCTGTAAAACTTGGTAGTTGATTTTTGAAGACTCAGGTTTTTGAGCTCCAGTTCAACATTTTGTGATTTCCTGTATTGGTTCCTAGAATTTTTTTTTTTTTTTTCATAAAATTAAGGACTGATTATGGTAAAAAAGATTCACTTTATACTTGATATCAAAAATTGTGGAATGGTTGAGGATAAAGGGACCCCTGATGGCAATATAGTCCTGTGACTCTGGGTTACTCAGGGCCACGTCCAGTTGAGTTTTGAGTATCATCAGGGTTGGGCACTCTGTAACTGCTCTCAACAAATTGTGACAGTGTTTGATCACCATTTCAATAAAAAACCTCTTTTTTTCCCTTTTATGTAATCAGAACTTTTTGTATTCCACCTTGTGCCCCTTGTCCATTGGCTGTGCATTGCTGAGAGCAGTCTGGTTCCATCTCCTTTTCACATTCTCCTTCGGTATTTATACACATTTGTAAGAGCCCCCCCAGAGCTTTCTCTTCTCAAGTCTAAACAATCACTTTGAACTCTAAACAACTGAGATAGTACTGTTCATGTGTGTACCTTAGAATTTGCTGATAGGTAACAATTTCAGTGAAGACATGATGTTTGCACCTATTTGGTAGCTTTCTATTTGGCATTTTGCTTGTACTTTGTGGCTGATGTTTGCACAGCTGTTGGGGTTTGTTCACAAAGAGACTTGCAGTAGGGAATCCAGCTCATAATAAGACATATAGCAAAATTACAAATTTTTAATCAAAAATATAAGAAGAAAATATTTTTAAAGTATTTTAAAACTCATTCTTAGTAATGGTTGTTCATTGTGCCCTGTGAAGTTTTTAAAAAACACATTAGTGTTTGCTGTCAAATTTAGGGATACTATTGACATCTACTAATGCTTTGCAGTGAACATGGTGATGATTTCTACAACAAAGATGTGCTATTAAGGTGGGACAATGGGTTGAGATAGCAAAAGGAATTTACCCTGCCAGTGTCAATTGGCAGAAGACAATACTGATCACAACAGTAGTCCACATGTTCCCACATCAACCCTTGCGTAAGTTTTTATTCTCACAGCAACAAAACATAATTTGATTAGTAGGTTTGAATGGAAGTAGTAAGATCACAGAAATTTGTGGAGAATTCCTTTCAAAATTGAGAAATTATTTCAGATGAAACTCAAAGATGTAGAATGTCCCAAGTAGAGTTTTGTATCATGGTGTGCTTAAAGGTCAGCTCCCACTGACTCCCCCATAGAACTCTATTTAGTAATTCGGATAGCTATCTTTCTAATACTGTAGTTTGAGAGAGAAAGAAGTCAAGAAACATCATTCCTTATGGAAGATAAATGCATTACGAATCACACAACTACTTTCACAGTTAGATGCACAAGAGAAATGATGGGGCAATTTGGTTGTTTTGGGTTTTTTCCTCCTGGTTAAGCAGTCTGTTATGTTGCTGTATATCAATTTAAGGGTTTGTATTCTGTTGCATTCAATCTGCATCTCAGAATCTGGTATTATCAGGTTGAAACTTGATTTACTGGTGGGTAATTTCACTATGTGTTTAAGACACTTCTCACCAATAATCTCAAGAATGAGCGTGATTGGGAAGGCTTAGATAAAAACTGTTGCTGTGTGTACGAGAAATGCTTAGAGAGTTTCAGAAATAAGTGTTTCTTCTGATTCTGGGACACAACTTTTTTTTCTACTTTGATAGCAGAATCATTGTCAACCAAATGGTGAAGTCTCCCTTCCAGTCTTTGTTTCTCAATTCCTTCTCATGGGACACTCAGAACAGGAAGGGGAATTTGAACATAGTAGTTTCTTTCTTGACAGAGAGCTCAAAGCAAACCTAGAAGTTCCTAGCTCTCCACCCTGATGGAAATGTATGGTTGTATCTGTTATATCCTTAAATTAGAGTTTAAAGTGAAGGAAAAATACAGCATGAGTACGATCCATAAGTTGGGGTGGGTTTTTTTTTAGTTAATAGATATCAATGTTCATTTCTGCAGAAGGAAGGAGAATTTCTATTCACAAACCAGTTTATAGTGCTATTGTATGGTTGTGAGAAATAAATAATTAAGCAGAGCAGGAAAGACAAATAAACATTAAAGGCTGCTGGGTGTTCTGTTTCTATAAACACTTCTGTATTCTGAGTTAAATAGCAGTCAGCTTTTCAAAGCCGAACTGTTCCAGCTTCTGGTCCAGGTAGTGATGAAATTTACTGAGATGTAGATGTCATATTAGATACAAAGCTCTGTTGTATTGCATGTTTAATGATCTGCTTTAGGGTCTGATCCAAGATCTCTTTTGAGCAACCTGTCACATTTCTGAGGTGCCCTGGCAAGAACAGCCAGATTGAATGAACACAGATTACAGTCTATTGGAGAACATTGTAATTAGCATTTCTACCATTTGACCAAACATTTGAATTAAGACCTCATTATCTTTCTGTTATTCTTAGTGCCACACTTATCTTCACTCTGTCCTTTAGACTTGTATAAAGCTTTTAACCACAGAGAGGGCTTAGTGGAATATTCTTTTGCCTTAGCAACTTTGGTACTAACATAGGGAAGTGCATCAGGAGCAGGAAAAATGGAGTTGCAAACTCTTGTACTTCACCTCTGGACAGCCCTGCTACCTAGGGGAGCCTAGTATTTCCTGCTGTACCTTAGATGTGCCGAAAGCTATTATGAGCACTGGAGCAGCACAAACTTAGGAACAGGCAATGACCTTGGCTCTCACCTCCCTCAGGTCTCTCAGAAACAGTAATAGTACCATAGAGTGAGATTGCCTTGTGTTTCTGGAGCCAATACAGGTGCCAGCTGACCCCATTGAGAGTTAGTGTTGCTCACTATGCAGATCTGAGGTTGGGAAGTAAATGCTCTAGACTTGTTTTCTTTCCATTCTCATTGCATAATACCTTAATCTGTTCAAATCCTGACAAATACAAAAATCGATATATTCACCGAAGTTCTTAGTTCTGCTGCTGTTCATTTGAATAAAGGAAAAGGGGCTAAACACACAAAAAAAAAATATGAAGTGACATGGTAAGAATACAGAGATGCTTCTTGCCACTGTAGGGAGGAAATTGTTGTGGTCAAAGCTCTTTTGGAGTTGAAACTGGCCAGAATGGTGGGGGACAAAAAAAAGAGTTTTTTTCAATTATATTAATGACAATAGACACTGTGAAAATAACACCATCCTGTTACAGGATGAGGATGGTCACCTCGTAAACAGCGACAGGGACAAGGCAGAGGTGTTTAATGCTTTCTTTGCCTCTGTCTTCAAGATGGATGATCAGCCAGGGGGGTCTCACAGTGGATCATGACTGTGATAATGATAAACTCCCAGCTGACCCTGAAATTGTGTGGGATCTGCTGCTTAAGCTGGATGTCCACAAATGTATGGGGTCTGATGGGGTTCATCCATGAATCCTCAAAGAGGGCAAGCCTCATGAGGAGCATCTGAGGTCACTTGGTCTGTTCAGCCTGGAGGAGACTGAGGGGAAGCCTCATTGCGGTTACAACTTCCTCTGAAAGGAAAAGAAGGGGTTGAGACTGAGCTCTTCTCTGTGGTGACCAGCGACAGGACCCAAGGGAGTGGCCTGAAGTTGTGTCAGGGGAGGTTTAGGCTGGATATCAGGAGAAGGTTCTTCACCCAGAGGGCACTGGAACAGTGTCTCCCGGGAAGTGGTCACAGCACCAAGCCTGACAGAGTTCAAGAAGAGTTTGGACAATGCTCTCAGGCCCCTGGTGTGACTTGGGAATTGTGCTGTGCAGGGCCAGGAGTTGGACTTGATGATCCTTTTGGGTCCTTCCAACTCAGCACATTCTGTGATTGTGTGAATATTCTGGGAACTGCCTCATCGATGTTCCATTGTCCAGAGGAAAGAAAGTTCAGATACTTTCTAAGGAGCAGTTATGAAATGGTGTCTTAAAAAAGGCAATAAACAGATTTGTGTGTTTTGCTTGCAAACAAATTAAAAATATCAAAAGAACAAGGAAAAAATCTCTAGCTTCAAGTTTAATTAGAGTGTAAATAATTACAGTATGTGAATTATCACTCATCTGCATTTTGTAATTTTTTTCAGATTTCTTTGGGTTTTTTACATCAAATCAGAATAGATTGCCTCCAGTTTTACTTGTCCAATCATGTGAGTAATAAAAATTGGATAGGCATAGACTGCTCAAATATCTCAGCATAGATGTTCATACCCACAGAAAAATAAAGGACTTTATGTTAGAAAGGCAAACAACCATGAATAATCAAACTAAACTCCCCATGTATACTGGGACTTAAGCATAGTAGAAGGAAGAAAAAAAGAACCATTAGCAAAAGAACAGCTGGCAGAAACACATGTTTATTCTTTGTGTGTCTCATGAGATATACAGCTTTCTTGTTTCATTGGAATATTTAAATTGATACTGTCCTTGTAATAAAAACAGTTCATGTAACTTAACTGCAAGATAGTAAATCCTTTGCAGTTCTTCAGTACAGAAGTATCTATTAATAACAATGAATGCTTACTAAAAGCCACAAGTGACAATTACGTACCAAATCTTGTGGATATTTTGTTTTAAAGAAAAATCTGGAATAAACATAATTCTGTACCCATCTGAAACAATATGGTGTAGGGCAGAAGTAATTTTTCTCCCACCTTAGGGATATAACCCTAGTCATAGTTTCCTTAACATATTCCACTTTAGTTATAGACCTTCCGTGGAATAAAAGGATAATACTGACTGTGGTTTTGTTTTATTTCTAAACATCCGTGAACTTATTTTTGTAAATCATCTTGAATAGAGAAACAATTGATCATTGAACCGAATGATCATTAGTAACAGATATTCTGTGCAGTATCTGAAGGCTCTAATATTTACCATTAAATAGTTAATAGGATAGGTCCTCTCACTTCCTGTCCCTCATTGTCTTTTAGTAGATACATAAAATACCATTAAAGATGCTATTAAAATTACTCAATGTAACTTCTGTCATGTTCTGCCAGGATTGAAAAGCATGCTTGTATGGATAAAGTATTTATCAGGAATTTATGATCTGGAGGGTGTAACTTACTGAACTGGTGTTCAACAGGGGTCAGTTTGACATAACATAATTTCCCCAGAGTCCAGCTTGGCTAAAGAGAATACAGACTGATGCTGTACACAGTCTGTTGTGTTGTGCACTTTCCTTCAGTATTTAAAATCGCATGACTGAAATATTGGTGTGTGCCTGGGCAAAACATAGCTCGCTTTTTTTTTTTTAAAAAAAAATACAAACAACTTTGAAATAACTATTTTTAATTCGTTATGCCTCCTCAATATAAAACATGTTCATGACTAGAAGAAAATACATCTTATTAATACTTAGAGATGGTTGAATATTGATTTTCAAATACATGATTCAATAAATTATTTGTTATTGAATGATTTGAAAAAAAAAGAAAAAAAAAAGGAAAAAGCTTTACATACCTTTATATCTGGTGCTCGCAGGGCTCATTTGAAATACATAAAACTAGAAATGCTTTATATCTCCAAACCATGTTGTGAGCGAAGACTAATAAAGCCTGATTTGGCAGTGGCAATCATTTAGTTATTCTGATTATTATAGCAGAAGTAATGGAGAGGTTAATTTTTCCAAAGACACATTGGATAACTGAAAACCTACATCCGTGCACTAATTGTCACTTTAAAAAGAGATCTTAGTAATGAAAGGCAGTTTTATGAAGTGTAACCTTTACTTTAAAATTTCTGCCTAGGGTAGGCACTGTGTTAACGCCTCTGATTTCAAATGTTGTACAATGTAAACAAATAAGATTATTCACAACTACTTTCATGTAATATGCATGAAAAGTAAGAAAGCTAGAATGGGATGGATGCATATGAAACACTGAGTCACTTACAATGATTGTTCCTGTAAGGGAAGACTTTACCAAGACTTCTGTGCTACAGTCCATTCTTCATCTGTTTTTCCAAGTTGCCTTGTGACTGTGACCTCACCAGTCTGCTCCTGTGTGGTGTTTGTCCTGTGTTCGATGATTTATTTGTTATTTCTTTTGAGGAAAGTAACTTTCGGCACTTGATGGAAAGTCTTCCTGGTTGAATGGACAGTTCTTTACTGGAAAAGCCTGATTTCATCATATCCCAGGCAGATTTCCATCAAACTGAGCTGTTGGTTGTGTGTAGTTAGGCTTGCCAGGAGCTGCAGGCAGAAGAACCTATCTAGATTCCCTGCTGCGTAAGTGCTCGGGTGGATCTTTTGGGAAAGGTACTGGGTACTTCTGTGGGAGTTACCAAGAACTTCTTTTCTTCTTCTCCAACCTGTCCAGGTCATAGGTTGGAAGTTCCTTCACTGAAAGAAGAGCATCTTCTTCAATAGTTCAGATCTGTTGGAGGTATTGACAGCTCCTGAACCTAGGGTTTTAGAGCTTGCCATGAGTATGTTAAGTCCAGCCGAGGTACTAGTCAAACATTTCTGTGGATTGTGTGAAACACCCGGAATGAGGCACAGTTCAGCTGTAGGGCACCCATGTACTGTGATTCAGATACATCTCTTTTCAAGATTTTGTTGTCAGCAGCTGTTCCTGTGATGCCGTGAGTCACTGCCTAGGGATACCCAGAGCAGGATTGCTGGGTTTCCACCACAAGTGATTAGGCAGGAACTGCTGGCAGTGAACTGCAGCTTTCCTTTAGATCTACCACCATGGAATGGAAGGACACAATTCTTTTACTGTAGGGGGAGAGGTTCCTTCTAAAGACCAATTTTTCTTCCTAACAGGCTAGGTGAAATGTGTGGCTGTGCCAAAAGAGCATTGCTTTCTCTTAATCCAGGGCTTGCCAAGACAGTATGCTCAAGGGTAGGATTTCATTGCAGATAACGTTTTGGTTTTGTTTCCAAACTGAGATGAATTTCTATTTTAAGTTCTGCTTCCAGTGGTGTTTGTTTATTAACGTAATATTTAGGCTACCCTGAAAACCATGGCTGTGTTCCCCTTCCAAATAAACATTATGTGATAGTTGATTGTAACTAATAAATACACAGCTAAATTATTGGGACATTGCACATGATTAGGGATTTTATAGTGCTGTATTCTTGGACACCAGTGTTTTATTAAACTCATTATTTCAGGATGTGATTGCTCTTTGCCTTAATACTGCTTGAGTTCCAGAAAATATACCTGCAATTGTGTCATTGTGAGTAAACTTAGGCATACTCTTACTGCTAAGACACTGTAATGCTTTCACTTGGTGTCACTTTGGTGTCCTGAGTTCAGTTTCAGCATGAGATATTCATTGCCTGTATTTTTTGATATGCAAATGAAAAAATGCACTTTTAAATAAATCGTAACTTTATTTGCTGGTTTACTAGACTGTACTACATGGAGTCATCTACCATGTTATATTTTAATGAAACATTAATTTGTTTTGGTAGTCTGCCTACATCCCCTTTGCTTTCACAAGAAATTTAACTATTGTTGTCCATGTGTCTTTAACAGCGTTTTTAACAGTATTGTTGCAACAATCAACCCATTGCCACATCAGTCATAATTCAATCTATTTTTAACATACACTGGTGTTTATTTTAAGACTGTGGCTTTATTTTAAAATTCTACTTTTTGCTTTTATATGTCTTTCCTTGTTTCCTTCTTTTCAGTATTATATGAGGATTTTTATCAGTTTCCCACCTACTGGTTTCATAGAGATAGGAAGGGAGCATGTGAGAGTATTACCTTTCATAGCTGCCAGAGAATCTCGGGTTATATACACAAGCTACCTCTGAAGTCCATATTGATAAATGAGTGTAATATTTATCTCAAGACCCACATGGAAGGCCTCAGAGAAGCCTCATGCATGTGATGTACCTGATATATCTGTCTCTTAATAGGAGGTGATTGTTGTTACGTGTCTTCTTTTGGGGGAGACATGAAACATTCCTCCTATCAATATTGCATGTCATAATGTATTGGGAGAAGGAGTTGGATGAGTAAGAGAAGAAATTTTTTTATGCTTTTTATGTAAGATCTAATTAATAGTTGTTCATTGTAGAATTATGGAGAAAGATAGATTCTCCTAGAGAAAATTTTTTGCTCTTTACACAATTTACTTAAAATGTTGTAAAATATCTTACTTAATGTTTAGCCAAGTTAAAAAAACAAGTAGATACTCATGCATAATTACTGTAAAATTTCAGTAGCTTTTGCGTGTAGTACCTCTGTGTGTGACACTTGTATTTAGAACATATAAAAATACATATGCCCTGATTATGTATGAAAACTTATTTTTAAATAATTGTGGACTGATAAGTATGTACACTATAAAGGTAATATGGTGTTGTTTTGTTGTTTGGGGTTTTTTGATGGTGGTAGAAAACCTCAGTATGTAGCCTCACTCGTAAACAAACTTAATTTGTTTATTTTCTCATTAATATTTAGGACCTCACTAAATCATCCATATTTACATGGGTTCTATCTGTAGCCATGTTTCTTTTGTCCTTTGAAGAAGATTCTGTAGCATGGTACTGTAATGGCTGAACTTCAGGGATTATTAAATTAGTTATGAACCCAGGTTTTTTCCTGTAGTTTCTTTTGTGATTTCCTATGTATATGTAAGTCTCATGTCAAATCAGTATTACAAATGGCCTTCCCTTGTGTTTTGTTTTAGCAGCATTCCTTGTTTGTCTGGTGTAAAAACATTGAAACAGCTTTGGGAGTTTTGCTATTCAGACAAGATGGGTTTTTTTGCCTTGTGCTTAGAAAATGGTTTTTTCCTTTTTCCCCTGCAAAACTTTTTTAGCATCCCTACTTCTCTTCTCAGTTATCCATCCCTGTGGTATACGAAATCTTACCTTGTAATTTAGCAAGATCAATTTTCAAGTATGAGCACAGTAATGAGACACTAGTTGTCCCAATATGCATGTTTAGTATTAAAAATGCATGTGTAAATGGCTAAACTGAAAAACAGAGTTCATACTAATAACATAAAAATCTCATTTAAGACCATTTTCATCAAGTTTCTGCTTTTATTGTGGTTGATACAACTACACATAAGTGAGAGAAGTTTTTGAGTGGTACTGATAAATGTTTGTCAGTAAGGCTTTGTTCTTTTTTTTGAGAAATCATATGAAAAAATAATAATTAAGTTTCACAATTCTCATATGTCAGTCTTTCATTTGCATTAAATTTCGGCATTTGTGAGTCTGAATGTTTTAATTAATTTAAATTCTATACAAATAAATGCTGGCTAGTACTGTTAGAAAAAAAAGAAAAGGTGAAATTGATTGTTAAAATTGTTTTTATGTGAAAGCTAGAAGGTGTGTGATGTTTGTGAACTTCATGTGCCTAATATAGTGATACATAAACTACAAAGCATTATCCAGTAGAGTTCATTAAATGTTGAATTTCCATTTTGTTTCTATACAGTGAAATAGTGGATGAGAGGATGTCTGATTCAGACTATTTTGAAACTAATCTGGAAGAATTTTCGTCCAAAAATTCAAATTTTGATACTTGATCCAAAAAAGAAGCATGTTTCAGGAAAAAAAAATTTTTTTTCCAATTCAAGACTATTTGGGGCTAATGCTGATTAGAAATAGGCAGATTTTTAAAAGAATTAGTATTTCTGTCCTTTATTTAATGAGCATACTTACAAGAAAAAATGTTACCTGTGATTCCAACTTCACTTAAATTTTGTTACATTGCCATTTTGAAAAAACATGTACTCACCATACCTCATTAGAATGCAAATGTGTGATAATGCTAATTAATGCTTCTGGAGTTAAGATATCGAATCGGGGATCTAACTATAGTTGGTATTTTGGAGTAGTTCATTTTAAAGCTTCTCACGTGGTCTTAATGAAACCAGATGGACTGGCTTGTCCTTTCTGGTTGGTGCTCATCACTCTGGACAAGTACACCTGGAGCTCCCCTCGCACCAGTGTGAGATAAGGCTGGTTCAGTGTAGGGCAAGTGAGGATTGCTTTAGCAGGAAAGAAAGCACAAGATGAGGCCTGGGATGCTAATTAACCTTAATTAGGAGCAATTTGTTTTAATCAGAAGTTTTACAGCCTACTCTAAGTAGTTTGTTCCTCTCTGTAGCAGCTCTTTTCAGGAATTACAGTAGATGAACCATGTATAATGCTTCGAATTCAGGTTTTATCTGAATGTCTGTGGAATCTGTACTCTGTACAGAGTACATGAACCTTTGTTTACACTGAAAGACAAGGATATTTTTTGGTAGTAGTAACTCCTGCTACGCTGCATTTTTTATTGTGCTCTATTAGAAAGGTGACATCAGCAATGTACACACATTTGAGAGGCAGAACTGAAATTGGTGCACACTGGTATTTTCCAGTAAAAAGATATTTTAGTTAGTTTAGAAGAGGTATAAGGAAGTCCATGCCTGAATATTTGGGTAAGGTTTCCTGCAGTTTTACAAGGACTGAGGTCTAGGCTGCAGTATTTTGCATTGTATCAGGGACATGCAATCTGTTGCATTTCAGGGATCTTTCTTTCTTTTCATCAATATCTTTGTTATCATCCTGTTAATCCACATAAAGAATACGGGAATAGCTGAGTTATGTTGATTTGTGAAATGAAAAAATGGAACATAATTTACATAAATTAAACTGGAAGGAAAAGCAGTAACAGCTTTATTGCACTTAAATTACATTTTTGAAATTCAAAAATTAATTGGGAAAGTAAGGATCTTAATACACTTTCATGGTGAAAGCAAACATGGTCAAAAAAATGTATACAAATATTTCTTCTCATCTTACAAATGCTTTCAAATGAAATGGCAGGACGTAGTGGTCTTATCTAGCGTACAGTAAAAAAAAACCTAACATGTCTCACAAAAAGACCCCAAACATTAGGCTGAAGTTGAGGACTGGAAAAAGTTGCACTGCCATTCATATTGCTACTTCCTTTTTAAAATTTTCCAAATTAACCTGCTTTAAGATCATGAGTTTTCATCCATAGTATGTTTTTCTGTGTGAAGGTGAAGGAAAAGGAGTTAAGGCTTCAGGAGCTGAGACCTTCAGAGAGCAGATTTGAGGTTGCTCACCCTGTGCAAGTTGGAACAATCCCAGCTGGTAGAGAGTTCATGCACTGTGATTCCAGGCAAAGGAACTGAAGTGTAAGCTGCTGCCCTTGATGTCATTGTCCTTTGGACAAAGGATTATTCTAGTGCCTGCATCAAGACACCAAATCGCAGCAGTCAGTGAGCACAAGAGTGAGTGCTGCACTGGGGGTAGGAGGCACAACCTCCTGCAGAGGATGGTTTGGAAATCCAGTGTCTGGCTTGGTGAGCCTTGGAACAGACACATTGCTTGAGGTGGAGCAGTCCTTTATCCCTTCTTGAATCCTAGTTGTATGAGCAACTAGGGGAGGGAACAGTACACTTACAGCAAGTGAGATGAACAGTGCCCAGCCCCAGATCGCCTCATAGTGGTGAATGTCATCTCTCCCTTCAAACTGACTGACCCTCCCATAGCCCTGTTCAGATGGATTGTTGGCTCATCGTTTAAAATTAAGTCAAGGAGCAGAGGAAGGAAGTAGTACAGCCACAAGTTGAGGGGAAAAGTACTAAGGGGCATGTGAACCAGCAAGTTCATTCTTATGCAAGGATAATTTTCCATTACAGACTTTCAAGGCAGACAAATAAAACAAGATGGCTATAAGGCATTTCCTCATCCTGTTGTGCTCTCAAACCCTCCAAGTGCCGTTTATGTTTTTGAGAATTCAATTTATTTCACAGCATGGTTTAGGCTGCTCTGTTTCTTTTAAAGAGGATAGAGTATTATATTGACATAAAGACTGTAAAATACTGCAATTCTTTATGTGATCCATGGTGTCAACCTAGTGCACAGTAGTGAGACACAGCTTATCAGTTTTCCCACTGCATATTCAAGGGAATTACTTGCTAAATATTTTAGTCACAGGTACAACTAAGTCTTAGAAAATAATTTCTTAAAAGGAAAAAATTAAGATGATCTCAAAATTGATGTTTTACCTATTTTTCCTCTTCATTTTCTTTGTCTGTATTTTCTACACTGTTTTACTGTAGTAGTAATTTACCAAAATTGTCGCCTTTCAAATGTGTGTTGTTTACTATTGGCAAGACTTGGGGTTAAAAGAAAGTACCAAGTAAAGTCTCTCAGCACACTGTCTCTTGCTAATGCGAGAAAACATATGCATGCTTCAATTTGAATGAGAAATGGGAAAGACAAGTTTTTAACCATAGTATATGATGTAAATGGGTTGGAGCCGTATGATGGTGTGTTGGACAATGGAGTAAGAATGAATTTTTTTTTAAGCTTGTTTCATCCCCCCATCCTCCCCTGAATGTGGAAAGTCTGATATTGCAAAACACCAAATGAATGAACAGCTGTTCCTAGCAGTTAACAAGTGTAATTCATGAAATAAGGTCTCTTGCACCTCCTAGTGATTCTGAGAGGATTAAGAGTGTAGTGAAAGGGGGGGAAAAAAAGCTGCACAGAGCTTGGTCAGCATTTGTCTTTACTGGCACTAGGAGGTGGAATTGGAGCAACAACATTCCAGATAATTAATGGGGTAATTTAGATAAAAGACAATATTCAGTTCTGTGGATGTTGCAGTGAGCATGTTTCATTGTTGAAACAGTGTCAAAAAGCAATCAAAACACAGAATAAAATCTTTTGTCTCATTGTTATACTGCCTCTTTTTTTCTGTTGACAATCTGAAGCCCAAATATCAAAGAAACAGAGGAGACAAAGGAGAATAAAATTTCTGCACCTGAGGAAGAAACGAAGTGACTGTGATTAGAGAAAAAAAAAACAGTCATAATTCTGGTTGTGCTGTGCCTACATTGAAATTGCTACTGTCATTTTATTCCAAACTTTTGGCTTTATCAAAGGTGTGCAAAAAGAAGATGGTGCTTTATGAAGTCCAGTGGTTGTGATTACACTCCAAAAGTGGCTACATTAGGCTTTCATACAGAAATCTGCATTATGGTAGTATAACCATTGTTTAGAGCTAATTCCAAAAGCTACTGTTAATGTCTTTAGGCCTTTTAATTTGAAAGGTTTATAATCTTTACTGTGATATGTGGAAAACTGAGAAACTTATTACTTTTAAGTGGTATAACTTTTCAGGGGACAGCATCTATGTATGTTCCACCACAGGCGCCTTCTTGCAAAGCACAAAGTTTTTTACCCCAAACGTTGTAATGATTTTGGTGGGTTGGTTGTTTGTTTCACCAAGTGAAAGAAATATTTATGTATATACATAATACATATGTATTTCATAAATGAGTATTTCCATCAGTACCATACCCATTTTCATTGCCATCCATAATCTCTGTGAATCTCTCTAAATACGTACTAGGGTCTGAAATGTGCCCTCCCTAAGTAAATACAGGCTATTTTACAAAGTCACAACTGGTTTGAAATAATTTGAATCAGGTGTAAGAGTTATGTGAATTATACACACAAAACAAACCTTTTAAAGAAAATATCTCTGCCTTTTGTAGCAGGTGATGCTTACATGTGTACTGTGACACAAAGGTGATTGATTTTGTTACTTATTTGCATATATTTTTTTCTCTTTTATAGATGCATTAAAATGAGCAGAAATCATTCTTGTTAGCATTAAGGTTGCAACAATCCCATGAAAAACTTGTGTCCTCTTGAACACGTTACATAGGAAATAGGACAAATTTCTGAAATTGCTCCTTGCTCTATGCAGGCCCCATTTTCTAGATAAAGAATAAAAACACTGATTATTTTAGGATTCAAATCCAAATACTATGTATTAATGTATTAAATAGCCTTGGAGCTGATGTAAAGAGTATTAATTTCAGCTGTTTCATAATAAGTTGATTTTTCAGGCTGTTTCTAGTTTCTAAGGGAAAACAGAAAGAATATTTCTAACTTTGCCATCCTCTTTGAGACTTATCCAGCAAACTTAGTGCAGCTGAAGGCTGCATTTTAGTTCTCCTTTTATAGTTGATAAAGCTCTTTTGCTGTGCCTCAGATGTTCCTTAATCATAATCACTTATCTTTGCACCTGAGCATGAATTCTGTAAGCTCTGTCAAAATTCCTCCGAATGAGTTAATGCCCTTTTTCTTTGAAAATCACAGTTAGTGTGAATACACTGAGTAAATTATTTAAGATGTTAATATTTTTCTGCTTAAACTTGCAAGCAATGCTTTCTCAGTTTGTTACTACAGATTTCCTCTAGTTTAAAAGATAATGGGGAGCAGTATTTCTCTCTGACTTTTTTCTCACTGGATACTTTAAATTATGAAGAAACAAGTAATATGCTGCAGTTGAAATTCTGAAAATGGAGATTTTTACTCTATTTTTCCAAATGTAGTGCTTAATTCCTTAAAAGAGTGATGTCCTAGAGATTATGAAAAAATATACACTTTGCAGATGCAAACAAACACACTTATTCTTCCATCTGAACTATCTGGCATTTATCTGAAAAATTCATTTTACTGAATTTGTCAAAGGGCAAGGAGTTTATTTTACTGTAAACAAATAAGCCTCTGCATAAAAGCTACCAAAGTGGAATCTTAAAAACAATGAAGTTATGATGATAGCATGTTCCTGTTCCTCAGGGAGGGGAACATGATTTTGCAGACAATTATTTAGAAAGAAATGGTATCTCTAATTTTTGGACAATATCTTTGTTGGTTCAGAAGCAGTGGTACTGACTAGTCCGTGTAAAGAAGGTTTAACACAACATCTCAGAAGTTCTGCCAACCTTATTCAAGGTTCTGGGCCTCCATCCAATGAACTTTCCTGGATTTGAAAAAAAGCGTTAGTCTAGAATTAACTGCGGTTGGTGACTAGCCATAGAGGAAATTGCTACTGTAGAACAATGGAATTTTACAGTCAGTCAAATTCATGCATAAGTTAAACCACAGGAAACCTCTTCTGTGTGCTGAAAGGCTTTTAAGCATAGTTTTTAAGTAGAAATTTATATCCATGTTAGTTCTTTCTGACATAATGTATTTTAGAAAAAGGGAGGTGTTGTTTCTTTCTTTGACTCGATATCTAAATATTACATGGTCTCTTTACAGCTGGGGCTTTATTTAACCCTCGGAAATCTATCATTCAGGTAAATAAAAAAATCTGGGGCAGAGAAAGATACCACATAGTTTATGACATAGTTAGAGATAATAATTTATACACATTTATAGGGTTTGTAAAAATAATTTTGATGAAAATCCTGTTAAGCAGCTTCTACTGAAATTGAATTTATGAATCTCTGTTTGAAAGACATCTGTTTCCAAAATACAACAAAATTAGGATCCAATAAGCAAGTGAGAGACAGTATTTTATTCAAAACACTTAAAGAAGTAAAGCATTCAAAATAAATTATAAAAACAAATACGAATATTATATATATATATATATATATACACATATATACACACACACACACCAGATTCATAAACACCTACTAAGAAAACCAGATACTTCCTACCTGGTAACCTGAAGGATATGAACTGGTATTTGTAGATGGTCACAAAAACTCAGGTCTTGCTTTCACACCACTGATTCAAGAGAAGTTCAGGTAATTCAAATTCACTCCTGCAAAGTCCAGTTAATGATAGATTTACAGGGGTGCTGAAGTGGGGATTTATGTTTGGCCAGTAGCTCAAGTCTGTTGGTGAAACCTGGAGTGTGAACCGAGATAATGAATTTGAGACTTCCAAACCCGTAGCAGCTCCAAGAGGCTGTCATTCCACTGGCATGAGGCTGCACAGGGGAAGTGCCGCAAACGTTGGCATGTATTGTTAATTTTAACTATATTTATATATAATCTTTCTGCCCTTTTCATAAAGACAGTCTGAGAAAACACTATTTCTGTGGAAGCTGCAAAGACCATGTGACAGACATGAGTGAAAAGAAGGATGACTTTATCTCAAAATATTGTATGATTTAAGCATTCAGTAAAAAAGACTGTCAGAGAAAAGTTTGTCCTCTCTCTCTCCTCTCTTTTATGTCTATAATTAAGAAGCAATGATGAAATGCAAGCAATGAGTTAATAAGAGATATCTTATGCCAACTGTAGCATGTCTGAAAATCCACTAGCAGTTAACTACTTGTTCATTGCCTCAGTTGTATCTGTTACCTGATACAGTATTTGTAGTCAGTGTAAGCGTGGATGACTAGCAAGTGCTAACTTAGTAATACATATAAGAATGATCAAACCATGTGTTCCCCCACAAGACTAAAAACTTCCTTGAATTTGTTTTAAGAAGCATAGTAGTAAGAATACCATCTTTAGATTTGCCATACTGCATAAAGATAGATCAAATATTCTTTCTTTACTGACAAATAATGCAACACATCTGGTTTAGCTTTGCTTTTTAGCATTAGGTTTCTTCCTCCTATTAACAGTTAAACTACCAAGGTCAAATTTAGGCACAGTTGTCAGGAAAAAAATTAATTTTCACTCACTGCTATAATACATATGGATGTATGTAACTCATGCATCTACGTAGTTTTATAATAGGCAGGGAATACTAAAGTGATTCCAAGCAGATTATTTGTCATTAGAGTCCTGAACATTGTGCTGCTCCCAAAAAGATCTCTGATACTGGTTCAAGGAAGTTAAGTTATATAGAAAAGAAATGCTCTTTACATTTTCTGAGTTCATAATAGAAATTTATAGTTCTGTTAAACACACCTTTACTCTTCCATTTAGTAGCCTTGTATTTTGAAGGGAAAATCCTGAAGAGTAGGCTTGTTCAGGAAGTAAAGCATCACTGATAGACAGAAAGGTTTATGATCTCGACATTCTTGTGAAATAAATAGGGACCAAGATCTTAACCTTCCTTGAAAATCTTACACTTACAGAAGTACTTCAGTCTTGGTCAATTAAAAAGTTCAATTTGTATTTGAATTTATCACACTTTTTTGTTTTATATATATTTCAATTTTATTGCAGAAATCCAAAATGTTTAGTTTGGAAGAATGTTAATGGACCATTTCAACAGTAAGTTCTTGTGTGACATTTCTGCTCAAAGCTCAAGTGAAGCTAGAAAATCTACATTCATCTAAAATGGTTTTGTTTTCACAAACCAATGTTTTTGAACAAAAGAATATCCCTCAGGAACTCTTATTAAAAAAACCCTTTACTTCAATGAAGAATGAAAAAAAATTAAAATTTTTATCTTCTGCCTCTATTCTCGTATCTGCACAGTGGCATGTGACATACATTCTCAATTTATTTTACTTTACTCCCTCCTTCAAACAAGCTGTTTGCATTTTTCTCCACTGAAATTATTTATTTGCGCTTCAGTGATAAATAGCTGGGTTTTCAACTTCACAGTAGCCTCCATTGTAAATTAGTGCTTTGCTAAACATGCCTTTTTGCAACTATGAAGTGTGAGGTTATACTTGTGCTATTCATCTGCAAACACCACTCTTCGTTCCCAACTCTTTGGCCCTAAATATTTTGCTGAACTAATCTGCATTGTGACGGGATAGAAAAGTCCTCTCTCTTGTGACCATTATGCCCACTCTGTGCATTGTGAGTGGTAGAGTTACCTTCACAGCTATATTTTGAACTACAAAAATTAACTTGGGCATTTGCTGAAGGAGGAAGATTAGTGGAGATATATTGGTGTATCTCTCTTTTAAGCTCCCAATATGAAAGAAGCTCTCCCAGATAATCACAGTATTCTGAAACTACATGAAGTTCCTGAGTTGCCATCTAAATCTGCTGCAAGTTAAAGGAACTACTACGGTTATTTTAAATTCTACTGCTGTTGCTGCTGTTACCACTGCCTGGAGTTTCCATCAGAGATGTACAGAGAAAAACTACTGGATGAACTTCACTCTAAAAGGATTCTGGAAAAGGATTAGGACGCATCTCTAACTAGCCAAGTAGAGGAGGGAATGCAAAGAAAACAGTCTGCAGCCAAAGAGGAACAATGGATTTTTTACTGTGATACTAACACAAGAAGCTGATGAGCTGCTCTGGGCTCATCAGTCTATTCCCTTGTGTGAACCCATGTCCGAAGGGATAATAGTAATTTCTGCCTTGTCAAATTCTCCCATTTTTCCTGATTATCCTTGCACCACTGATTCAATCATCTGACATTCTGTTGCAGATTAATTCCCCCCTCGTGTTTTTTTTTAATATTATTGTTATTTTTATGGAGACAGGGTACAGCTTCAATACAGAAATGCATGTTACAATTTTAGGAGGTCCCTTTACAGCTGAATGCTTTCATATGAGCAGAAGGGAAAGGTAAATAGGATGGAGACAAATGAAAGGAGGTGAGTGGGAGAGAGAATGTATTGGAGAAATTATTTTCTCGATAAAATGTCAAGAGGATAGGAATGTGGAAAGTTGCTCTGGTTGTGTCACTCCCAAGGGACTCCATGAAAGAATTAAGTCACCTGCAAATAACAGGTGAGTGATCTGTCCCTGTGAAAGGAACACACAAAAATGTTGAACTTTTTTCAGGTCTATGTATGATTTCTCATTTCCTCTTCTCAGTCAAAGGTGAGCAATATGAATTACAAAATCAAACAACCTGTAGGCAATAGTACATCTTAAAAACCCACAGCAATTCACTGGTACTAATCATTGAGGAGAGTAAGGCACAAAGAAGAAGCTGAAGCATGGATTTTTAAGTTCCTCTCTCCAGCAGTATCCAAAAAGCCCAAAGAGAGAGAGAGACATATGATGTGTATAAGAACTAAAGAGGGCCTGAAAAACTGAATAGCCTCATAGATTACTGAGAGAACTGGAGTTGTTGAGCCCTGAAGAAGGCTCCAGGAAGATCATATTGCAGCCTTTCGATATATAAATAGGGGTTATGAGAAAGGTGGAGACTTTTTACCCGGCCTGTAGTGACAGGACAAGGGACAGTGCTTTTGAACAGAAAGAGGGTAGATTTTGATTGAATAGATGAAAGAATTCTTTTATGGTGAGAGTGGTAAGACACTGGAACAGGTTGTCTGGAGAGTAAGTGCCTCATCACTGTAACTGTTTGAGGTCAGTTTGCAGGGGCAACTGTTAAGCAACAGGAAAGATGTCCCTGCCTTTCTAATTCTGTTATTCCGTGATCCTGTGATGATTCAAATGCTGTACAGTGCCATATTTGGCAATAAAAATACAGCTGAATTATTCTGGTGTGTGTAGCACTCATAATAATCATAGAATCGTAAAAAAGTTTGGGTTGGAAGGGACCTTTAAAAATCACCTAGTCCAGCTCCTAGTGAGCAGGGATATCTTCAACTAGATCATGTTGCTCAGAACCCCAGAAAATCTGACCTTGAATGTTTCAAAATTTCCAGGATAGGCGATGCAACCAATGTTTCAGGACTTAGAGCACAGCAGAAATCAAATGAAAGATGAGATACCCTATGAAGGCATTAGCTATACATCAGAACTTACTGCATCCTTTTCCTTCATGTTGATAGTATGCAAGCAGAAAAATACCAGATGTGTTAGCAGGCTATATCTCCTATCCTACAGTTTTAAAACTTCGTAGTGTAAAATCTTCACTGTATGTAACAAATTTTTTCACCTCTTAGAGGAATCCAAGTGTAGATACCAGAGAAGACATTTAAGGAACACCAAGTGTTAGTCCCATAAACTCCGGACAGAAAGTGAGCTTGCAGCCCATCTTTTGAACTTTGAACCTTCTTCTTTTGTAGTGCAATAGTTTAATTCCAAAAAGAACTTTTTTAAGCAATTATGTATTTTAGTCTTTCTTAGAACATGTTATTTAGATAAATTAGAGGAGAAACAGCTGTTCATTTTACAGAATATTTGGTGAAGATACCATTATATATATTAACAAAAAGTCAAAATTGATTTTATTTAAAAGTTTAGCACTGGAAGTTATCATCTCACTAAAAGGAAAGTAGTTTTTACAGCTTGTCAGGTTGCATAAAGATTTAATCTGAAAATAATTAAGAAGAATAAACAACAGCACCAAAAAGTGATAGGATTGTTTACTTGCAGCATACAGTAGATGAGAAGATTAAGATAATGAATCTATTTGTATGAAAATGTAAAATTAACAGCGAAGTTTAATGTCTCACATAGGAAACTTTAACAGTTATGAGGAGCTTGAGGTTTGCATTGGCTCTCCGTGTTTTGGAATCCTTCTATAATTCGTAATACTTTTCTGTAATCATCCCATGTCAACTACATGCACCATGGCATCTCAACTAAGTCATGCACAGTGTTGGGAGTAGAAATATTTAAGTTATTAAACTGCCTGGAATAAAATATTCTGTATATTAGGAGCACTGAGCTTTCTCACTGAAACACCTTGAAACAGTAGTCCTGAAGTGAATGCAAGAGGGCAGTGTGAGATATTAATTGTGGGAGATCCTCTAAGGACACAGACTATAGTAATTCCTGCAGTGAGTCTGAGATGTCAGCTCCTGTTGGCAACAGCCACGTGCTGGCAGTTTTAGAAAATCTCTGAGGCACTGTAGCGTATTGGCCCCAGAGAAGATGGTAGGGGAGGAGCCCTTTGCAGTTTTTTGGGGTGTACTGCAACTTCATGCCTTCTTCAGTTAACATAAAAGGTTGACTTCAGCTATGTTCTTCAGCTATGATTCTGAACTATTAGATTATAATTATGGCTTTATTATTATGGTGTTATTTCATTTCTTAGAGAGAGATTTTTTCTCAAACATGATGAGCCAAAGCCGTGCTCCCTATGAAGGTGCTAAAGATGCCTGATAAAAGTGATGTGCTTGCTTCAAGCTAGTGATTTGACTGGCATTTTTCTTAAAAATAAAATAAATTCATTTTAATGTATCTTTAGAAAGGAATGTAAATACTTTATATTATGCATGAAGAACAGTCTCAGTAATTTCTACTTTTCCAGTTATCCCACTTCCCAATGGGAGCTGGGTATGTATTTCGTTGAACAGAAATGAAAAATATTCCTATTTACGTATGATCTTCCTGAATCTGAATATGTTTATAAATACATACTTATAGGGGAAATTTATACAGTACTCACAGAGGCACATAATTTATTAAAAACAATTTAATATTATTTATGAAGTTCAGGAACAGCTTGAAGCCGCCTGTCATTATTAAAGTAATTGCAATACTTAAGTACATAATAAGGCAATGTTTCAATGTCAGAAACAATAATCAAAAGATAAAATACACCCAACTCAAGGAAATTTTGAGTATATCCTTTACATGCCTCCTGGCTCTTCCTTTTCTTCTTGCAGAGGTCTCACATTGTTACCGTATTACTTCCTAGATACAAAATCATATTTTTATAACTGATCATCTCAGGAGAATTCAGTTATATTTGCATTCATACTGCTTAATTGCTCATAGGTATTAAGATAAAGCAAGGCTGTGCCTGTAAGACACAGACCCAAACAGCGAGAAGCACAGACCTCAAGGAAATGCAGAGGGGCATTTTGTGCCTCAGGGAGGGAGAGACAAAAAGAACAACTCATTCAACAGGAAATGTGCTTACAGCAATACTCTGAGAAAGGTGTCATCCACTGCTGAAGGTGATCTGGGATAGGAATAGTTTGCTGCCTTAATGGCTTGCATTGTTTGCAAGGCTACATTCCTATTTGTGCTACAACTGAGTGATCTGAGAGCTCCAATTGTTGCAGCTCTGCTTCTCCCTGTGTACCTGGCTTTTAATGATGCCCTAAGAATGACTTCTGACTATACATTACACAGAAAAGATCATGGCATGCCCTCCATTATTGGACCTGCTCTGTCATCAACAGTGAAATATACGAGTACAACAGCAGTGGTTATTATTTGGGAGAAATTCACAGTATGACTGATTAGATTTTCTTTTGACATTTTAATCATCATAAAGGCTCATTGCTGCTTTGTTGCACTGGAACCTTTGTGAATTGGATAATAAATACATGTCATATATTTGAAGGATGACTCCTTTCCCTGAAATGAGTTAAGCTTGACTAAATGTTGAAAATGCTACAATTCTATCAGTTGGCAAATAAGGTGATTTCTTAGAAGTGGTCTTAGAGTGCATGAGACATATCTTTTAAAATACCTTAAAGCACTTATAGTAAAATTAAGACTGTGTGTTTTCTAGAAACCTAACTGCTGATGGACAGTTTATTTGAACAGGTAATTAATTAGTATGATAACTAATTTAAGATATTGTAGTTTTTCTGATAAATGCTTTTGGGAATTGACTTTATCCCAGTACAGTTTAAACGTATTTCAGAACAACTTGCAGTAGATTTGGATAATATCCTTTCAATCAACATCTAATTGGCAGGAAAAAAGATTATATTATACGAGTAGTTCTTAAAAAAATTTGATTGCTTGTAAGTGTGCTAAAATACCTGAATAGCTCTGCAAGACATTACACAGTGTAAATAATCCCATTCAAGCTATTGAGACTCATGAACTGATGAGTAGATGATGGGTAGATTTAACTTTCAGACATTGCTAACAAACTACCTTATGAAAGTCACATAGGAAAAGGTTCTCAGTATCTCAATTCTCTGTATCATTAGATACTTTTTTGAGATTCAGGCTTAGGTTTTACTTTGTAGATAGTCTTGACTTATGAATTGCTTGTCTACAAGCACTGTTAAATAATTTTGGACTCTATATCCTTTTAACAATCCAGATGTTACTTCTAAAAGTTGACATTTGCCATGAGCAATTTTAATACATCTAGTTGTTTCTGTACAGTACCTAATTTTTTTATATCCCGCTTAATGTGTCTAGTTTGCAAAAATATGTACATAACGTATGTCTTTTCTGTTTGCTCCTCTGAAACAGTTTTAGCACAAATTAATACATAAATAGTGACTATTATTAATGTTGACATTAGTCTGGAATAATTTGTTATACACACTCATCTTTATTTCACATACTGATCATGTTGAAAATCAGTGAAGCGTGTGAAATTGCAAACGACAAAATGGAAGCATTTGCAATTCTGTCCACTTCTGCTCATAAATTAACTGTTTTAATCTTCAAAAAATAAAGTCCACATGATATTGAAGCCAACAGTATGAGTCTAGCTATGAGAGATTTTTCATGTCAGCAAAGGGAGAATTATACCTGTTGTACCAAAATTTCACGTAAGGGGGTCACATGATAAAGCAGCTATAGGGATGTGTACTCATTTCTGTTGTAGCTGCTTTGCACACATTGATTTGCTCACATAATGTTGCTCTTACAGTATGTGAGTTGGTGTTGGTAAAACAAGAGAAGCAGCTACAAAGAGCGTAGCTGAATTTGCTCTAGGTCATTTATGAAGTTAGTAGCAGAGGTGGGACTAGAAGTCAAACATTTTCGTAACTGTGCTCCAAACCTATCAGTCCAAAAATCCTATCTAGGTGATAATATCCACCTTACATTGTAATGCCTTTCCTAAAGGGCACTAAATGCCAAGCTTGATTAATGGTGACACATTACTTTTCTGTGGCAGGAGCATAAGCTCTGAATGAACAATTATTTAAATGTTCTCAGCTGAGAATCATGCCCTCATCATCCATGCTTGATGTACAAACGTGGTCTCCTGACTGACTACGCTTTTGCCCATCTGTTTGGATGGCATAATGCCTGTTCTCAAGTAGGTCAAAACCTTGCCGTAGGGCATGTATGCCAGGCAACAGTGGCTTTCAGTGGAAGACTGCATAACCCTGAAAGGCTTCACTTTTGCAGGAAGTCCTTCCTTTGGTGTAGGATTCCATCGTTAGCTCCTCAGGTATATATGCTCATCCTCAGGTGTCTGAACAATAGCGGGAGAAAGGAGGGAATGGACTAATAGGATGGAAATGAGGCGATAAAGAATCTTTAGTTTATCTCCTATGAACTCTGAGAAAAACAGTATGATATCAGTGTTTTAAAGGGTGGACCCAACCAGGCCAAGGGGAGAATGTGGTGTGGTCTCTGTTGTATTAGGCTTCTCTGTCTATTTCTACTCCATATATTCAGTCCTCTGAGACTGAAAAACAGGGAACATTGGTCAATGCACAGACCTCATCTTTCTCAAGATCACTTGCTGTATGAAGTATCACATGGACAGCAGACTGTCTTAAAAGAATTCTGATTCATATATACATGGTTTTAATTATTCTGACTTAAATACTTGCCTTGTTTATATCTGGTGCATAAAACAGGAGCATATAAAATGTAGTCATGGAACTGCTATGGCTTGGTCATTGTTTGAACACTTACTTATAGACAGCAACATACATATCTCTTTGCAGGAGATAGGAAATTATCTTATATATGTGTGTCAACGTTGGTCTTCTCTCAATAGAGCAACAGGAGTCAGATGATCTGAGCCAATGGCCACTGTACTCTTCAAAATATAAACTAAGCTCTTTTAGGTCATAATAAATAATGATATAAATTTTCCATTACAAAATATTTTAGAAGCTATCATGTGTATTTTATTTTTAGCCAATATATACTAGCATAGCAATATAAGCACAAAAATAGTTAAAGCTGTGGTTCAGTTTCAGTGGCTTCAGTACCCTGAAAGTCATTAGAAGGATTTAAACTGGGCATCATCCAATTTTTTCCCCCTACAATTGAAGATCTTCAAGGTTATCTCAGATAGGTATTGCCTTAAATTGATACTTATATTCATGTACTTGTTGGAAAAAAAAAAAAAAACCAGCCCAAAAAACAACTAACCCATTAAAAGCCTCTGGAATTCAAATACTGCAGAAAACTCCGTACAGGTTACAGTGCACTAATTCCATGAAATATAAGAGAATAAGCAAGGTGCCCTCTAGTGTAAAAATCTCAGCAATGCCTATTCATAGAGTATATTTCATGTATATGTATATTATCATCTACTCTGTTTTTGAACTAGTAAGAGCATGGATAAAGCTGAATTTTTAAAATTCTGCTGATAATTCACAACTGATTTTTTCACTAGCATATTCGTCTGATTTATTGATAGTGAAAGCAAGTTCAGGCCCACCACCAGGAAAAATCAAACAAAACAAGAGTAAACAGCTCAAAAGTAGTTTTAAGCATATGCTGTCCTAAATACACATTGGTTTCCATTATGGAATACAACTGGTCCTTTTTTGAACAGTGTCAATCCTGGTAGCCTCTGCCAATTTGTTCTGTTTCTTCCTCTCCACGCTTGCTCCATGCACTGAAGTTTGTGCTGAAGTTGCCACTTTGATCTAGAATAGACAGAAAAAGTTTGAGAAGAGCCAACATCACCAAGGTTTCTGCTTAAGGTTCCTCACATGCACCTTATGATGGGTCAGCTGTTCTGTTCTAGATATAATCCAATGCACTGTTTTATTTAAATTGTCCCAGTTCTCAATATGAACCATGGATGCATATTTGTGTGTATCTTCAGGTGGGCAGTCCAGAGTGCTTAAACCAAGAGCCAAAGTTTCAAGATCAGTTTCACAAATCATCTTGCTCTGTTAAGTGATTCAGTATATCTGCATGCTAGCCTGGCAATCTCAAGGCAGCTGGTAGGAAATGTTAACACCTCAGATATTTCTGTGCACACTTGTGACTCAGTGCTTTTCAGAGTTATTCAGGACATTGCTATCTTCTGAGATGATGGGCTCTTGTTTAGTAGTCTAAAAGTTAGAATAGGAGATTTGGGGTACTAGTTCTTCTCAGCTTGGATCGGTAACTCTGTTACCCTAAATGAATGACCTAGCCACAGTCTGCCAGCAGCTGCCAGCTGTTGCAGTGTTTCACCACCCTCATAGTAAAGAATTTCTTCCTAATTCCTAATCTAAACTTACCCTCTTTCAAGTTAAGGCCATTCCCCCTTGTCCTGTCACTACATACCCTTGTGAAAAGTCCCACTCCAGCTCTTTTCTAGGTTCCATTAGGTACTGGAAGGCTAAGACATCCCAGAGCCTTCTCTTCCCAAGGCTGAACAGCCCCATTGCTCTCAGCCTGTCTTCGTAAGAGAGGTATCCCAGCTCTGTGGTTAACTTAGTGACCTCTTCTGGAATTGTTCAACAGGATGTATGTAGCCTTTTACCCATAATGTACCTGAATAATCCTTTTTTATTAACCTCGATGTCCTTGGCCAGATTTACTTCTGCCAGTGCTTTAGCTTTCCTAAGTAGCTCCCTGGCTATTTAGGCAATTTATCCATATTCCTTCCAGGCTAACTTTCCCTGTTTCCTCCCTGTTCCTGTTTAAGTTTTTCCAGGAGCTCCAGGTCTCCTGCTGTTCTTCCCTGTGATCCATTTTGTAGGGATGTATTGCTCTTCAGCCTGGAGGAGACAGTCTTTGAGTATTAACATTATTATAGTGTATTGCTCCATATACCTCAGCTACATCTAAACATTCTTCAGGGACCTGCCTTCCAGTAATGGAAGAAAAGGACTAGGAAGTGCTGAGTCCTTGGAATGCATCACAATATACCTCCATGAAACAGCAAACTGTCAGAGAATCAAAACCAATTCAGAGTTATATGAACCATTTCCCTAATGGTTGTTTAGAGGTGCTTCAAAACCACTTGTAAAGCTTGAAGGTACATGCAGGGGTTTGAATATTGTTAGAGCAGTTTAGAACGACTTTACAAAATACCCTTTTGTCTGCTTTCTCTTGCCACATCCCAGAAATAACAGGCAGCCTCCAGAGAAGTTTGAACAGTTGTGCTCAAAACATTAGACCAAATGTTTCTTACTAAAATTCATGAATGTGCACTACTGATGTTTCAGGGTACATTAGCAGTGATGGTTTTTCCACCCGGAGAATTGCTGTGATAGACCATAGGAAATGAAGCAGCCTACTCTGAAGCACTAAGATAGAGTTTTTTTCTCCCTCTGCTGACCTAATAAATGATGGTGTGCAACAGAGTTCCCAGTTTCATCAGAGTTTTCTGTAGGCTTATCTCTCCTACAACTTTAGACCACCCCCATTTAAGCATATAATTCATTTAAATTACATAGTATGGAGGTCAGTCTGAGGAGGAAGAACTGCAGAGGAAGCTCTAGGAAAACTAGCTGGATAAATGTTATGCTAGGGACTATGAATAATCCCCTATTCTTTTCTTCCTAGATTTAATCCTTTCGGTGGTAGCATTATAATAAGGGTCACTTACGGTTTGCCTTGCACTCGTGTTATTAATACTAGGAAGGAGAGAGTCATTTTACAGATCTTACAACTTCCCAGTCAGCAGGTCTGTATTTAGGGATGCTATTCTGAGATACCTAATTTCCTGTGCGCTCTATGAAGCCTTTGGTGCCTTAGTACAGGGTTTTGGATTCCACCCCAGTGACCAGATGCCTCCAGGTTACTTACAAAAGCTCCTGACACTTTTTTCATGTCTAGCCATTAAACCAGAGAGTTAGTCACTGTTGAACTCCAAAGGTGTTATGTCCAGTCACATGAGGTAGCTGGATGTTGGAAAACAATGTGGTGAAGAACTCCCTGATGAGACAAATTAGACAGTTGTTACATGAGGAAGCAAAAAACTTAGGATTTATTTTGCTTTATAAAATTCATAATCATAAAAATCAGAGTGGTATAGGTCAAACCCACACAACTATATGTATGTCAACCTTCATTTAAATGTATTATTAGAGAGATTTAATAGGATTAATCTAGTGGAAACTTGAATTCAAGAGCAACTCCCTTTGAATTAAAAGTAGCTCACAGAGTGTCAAAACTTTGCATAAAAATCTGAAGATACATGGTGCAGGTTTTGATAACACCATGGGAAACATCTGAAATTAATCACTATTAGTAATATTTGTAGATAGTAAAGGAACTATTGCTTGTATCACAGGAAAATCAGTCAGGCTCCTGAAAGGTTTATGACTGTCAGGCTTAATCATTCCTGGATTCACTGGGTATGTGATAGATCGGATAAAATGTGATTTAGTCTCATGAAATTCTTTCAGGCCAGGTTGCTGGTAATGAAAACTGAAAATATTTGATCTGTGGCAAAAGGAGCTCTTTACAGTAAAGGTCAAGTATTAGTTCTTCTGAAAACTCTCCTACCAAGTGAAACAACTCTTTTTGTTGGTGTTCGGTAGCTCTATAAAGTCGGGTGTCAGGGGGAATCATGTTGTGGTTATCAATAAGCATCAACACAGACAAAAACATCTTAAAAAAAGTAGGTTAAATAAAAACTCAGAGGGAGGAAGGTCTTTTGTATGATCTTCCTGCTACCTTCCCTGCTTCTTCTGTTGCCTTTCCCCTTCTGTGCTAGAAGAGATAAACATTATAAGGTGAATCCCCATGTGATGCATTTTTGATTGCTATTTTATTATGTGCATCCCATTTTCAGCATATTTTTTCCTTGCTGTTTATCTCTCAGCTAAATTTGGAAAGCTTTCTGCAGGCTGGCATTGCGTTGAATGAGCTGACTGCCTGAATAGACAAGTGACGTGATTTTGCACCAGTTAGGAGGGACTGTAAACTAAGAGTACTGCTCTCTGTCTTGCCAAGGCCCTCTCTGCCTATATTAAATCTTGTTTCCTCATGTCATGTGAAAAGGCAAAACAAAACCAATCATCCATTCTCCAATTAATTCTCAGATTTAGCAGATAAATCATTTGGAATAAGGAAGGAAGGGGAGATGCCCCATGCTCCAAAATAACGTAATCAGGACATTGTTAACAAGTAAGACTAGAAAGGGACCAGGACAATCAGCTACAGAGATCTGCCCATTGAACTCCTCTTAGGTGTTGTGTCTGAGGTGGCTGAAACCACTTCATTTTAGAGACTTGGATTGAATATGTCAAATTTTGTGGTAAATTACTCTGGATTTTAATTTCTCAACAGAGAGATGTCCTTGCGTTGCAGTTCTAGTCTCACATGTATACACTGCTGTGCCAGATCAAGACTGAAGCAAATGTGTATCTCGTATCCAAAATCTTGAGATTTTGCTTTTTTTTCTCTCAACCAAAATTAACCAAATGCTTATTTAAATTTCATCCAGATTTTCAAAGTTGTCCAAGCTTAAGTTCACAAAGACATTATTTCACAAACTTTTGGCACAGAAGTGCTTCTGCATTAAAAAATAAAACCAAACGAAACACAGTGCTAGAGAAGAGATGATGAACAGGAGGAAGTGAAAAAGAAGCAGGTCAGAGCTCTGAGGCATTTCAGCTGTGAGGATCTTGCCTGTGATACAAAAGGGAATCTGAGATGTCTTTGCCTGCCTCTTTGGCTAAGTTTAAGGAGCTATGCTTTGAAGTCTATATCTGATTCTAATGGAGGTCCTTTGGGAATCCTCTAATCTTTTCCCTTTTGGTCATAACATTAACCACCTTGAGAGAACACCCTCATTTCTAGTCATCACATTTTGAGAAATACATAATATACTGCTTTCTCAGTATCTCATTTTAGATGTTATTCCTGTGATGTTTCCTTTGTTAAGTGTCTACCATATAAATGTCACAGTTTTATATAATATTGTTGCAATTCTATGGTACAATAGGAACAAAATGAAAACACATAACTTTCTAAAGGCATCCATTGTGACTACCACTGGCAGATATCTAAAAATCCTGTAAAAGAAACTGCTACATGATGCTAGCAGCCCGTAACAAGCACACTCAAATCTTTGCATAATATGTCCACTTTGAATATGTGGCTTTTAAATCTGAAAGTAGTGCTGAAATTACTTCTCCCTGATTTTTTTTCTGGAGAATATCTATACATTTCCTAGACCATTCTTGCTTTTAATAGGTGAGTTTACTAACAGGAATGTTCAGCAATAAGAGGAATTTTATTAGTTATGCAAAGTGAATTTTGTAATTATAATTGTGAATGATGACATCAGAAATTGCTTTATGTTATGTAAAGATTTAAATGAGTCCAGTTAAGGGACCAGGGATGTCAGATGAGAATACTCATACATTTCCAGAAAAACAACAACCAAGAGTTGTTAATAAAATAATTAGAACCCCCGCAACGTTAAATATATACTGAAAAAAACACTTTTCACTGATTTAAAAAACAGCAGTAGAGATATAGTGAGTGAATAATTGTTCATTGTGTATTAGTCACCCTGCTGCAGTAATTTTTATTACTAATAATAGCTGTTTGGACCCCGAATTTGGATAAACTTATCCATCCGATCATCAAATAAAAGTCCTCAATTAGGCAGAGACTTGGAAAGAGTCATTAGGAACTGTTGACTAAACAGAGCTAGGACTTTGTGGAGACATGAGCCATATCTTTCACTATCTCTTCGAGAGCAAGGGCCACCCCAAAGTCACAGGAGATGTTTTGTCATTTTCCCTGTATGGTAATTGTAGGATTTCTCTTGTCTTCTCTGGCCTTTGTCTCTAAGAGCTGTTCACAAGATCTCACAGGATAAAACTGATAGTAGTAGTCTGAGACTTGAGAAGATCCAGCTCTGCATCACCCATCTTCTAACCACTCATCATGATGCAGTATAACTTTTCATTGCATCATATTCAAACCAGCATTCCAAGTGACGTTTAAGGGTTGAAATTTTCCTGTGCATCATGACACACAGCAATCCACACACACTCTGCCAGCTGTAGAGGAGTAGATCTTTCCAATTACCTGATTACTTTATCCTTGTAAAATACAATTCCAGACTGAGAGGAATGAAAGTGAGAAGATGCATAAATGAAGAAGAATGGTTCATGGAAGTTTTATTTTCAGCAGTAGAAAAATAACTTCCTTTTTCTGCCTGTTTGCTTGTTCTTCAAGCCTACAGAAAACAATATATAAAATTAGAACCTTAGTTTTAAACATGGGCCTGCGTTTGATTTCAAGAATGTAGTTTGCTGATAAAAAAGGTTTGTATTTTGTGATACAGCTTCAGACTATTCCGTATTTCTGCAATTAAAAAACCCCCACATGTTCGGTTTCCACTGTTCATCAAAAATATGAGAGAAAACATAATGGTTTTTGCTAGCATGGAGCTTCCTGCTCCTCTTTGTTCCCTGTTTAATTGGTTGTCTCTTCTCCCCAGCTGCTTGAGAGATTGTTCTGTCCCTGTGGCTTTGCTCTCTGAGGCTTCACACTCCTGACTTGCTCTCTGCAGTTGTCTCCTCTGCGGCTTCACTCTGCGTGTGAGCCAGAGCAAACTGCCATTGACAAATCTCTGAACATCAGGAGCTGGGATTTTTGTTTTTTCCTCTTGCTGTGCCTACATGTGGAAAAGCAAGAAAACGAGGATGGGGGAGCATATCTGTCTGATGTTTATTCTGTTTCCCTCTCTATCCTGTCTAAATGATGATACATATTGTGCTTATATGTGCCTAAAGCATAGCATAATCAGGGTACAGACAGTAGCATTGTACTGAAACTAAATAAATGAGACAAGAGCTTCTCTCAAAACCTTTTCAGTGATTTCCTTTAAAAGATTGCCATAAATCCCTATTTGCTTCATAAAAACAACTTCTGCTGCATATCTGCTGCAAAGTTGCAGAAAGACTGTCTTAACATATTGCCAGAGGGTTTTTCTGGCTGAGCCAAACCACGTTCACAGAAGAAAATTAAAATTATAATCATACTGGGAGATTCTGTGATCTTTACTAAAAGAAATTACATTTAAAACTTAGCATCTGTTTGAGACAAAGCGATTTCTACTATTGGTATTTTTATTGATAGTATATTTCAAGAGAAATGCATTTAACTTAATTTCATAGAATATGGTTGCCTAAATTTATTGAGACACAAAAAAAAGGTCCTGTGTGCTTGTTTAAAGCTTCCTTATTGCTAATATATTTAATTTAAAATGAAAAATTACTCCAAACCTGCCTGTAGAATGGAATTCCTGCTTCATGTTTTTGCTTATCAATAAACATATTTCTCAGACATCGGCAATCATAATCTTAGGGGAAGACTGGTTACCCGCATACTAGGAGAATTTAACTATTTAATTGTCATAGATTAAGGCAGGAAGTGACAGCTAATTATTATTTCTGGGAGTAATCTTCATATTTCAGTAGTGTAAAACAGCTCCACTGAGCTGCTATATACATAGCACAAGTGGTCTTGCCCCGGGCTCAGTATTGGGCCAGTCCTGTTTAACATCTTTATCTATGATCAGGATGAGGGGATCGAGTGCACCCTTAGTAAATCTGCAGACAGCAGTAACTTTGGCGAGCGTGCTGATCTGCTGGAGGGCAGGAGGGCTCTGCAGAGGGATCTGGACAGGCTGGATCAATGGGCCAAAGCCAAATGGATGAAGCTCAACACGGTCAAATGCTGGGTCCTACACCTGGGTCACAACAACCCCATGCAGCACTACAGGCTGGGGGAAGAGTGGCTGGAAAGTGCTCAAGGATGAAGCAGCTGGGGGTTAACATGAGCCAGCTGTGCCCACGTGACCAAGAAGGCCAATGGCATCCTGGCCTGTATTAGCAATAGTGTGGCCAGCAGGACTAAATGAGGCCACATCATGAAACCCATGTTCAGTTTTGGGTCCCTCACTAAAAAAAATGACTGAGGTGCTGGAGTGGGTCCAGAGAATGACAACAGAGCTGATGAAGGATTTGGAGCACAGGTCTGGTGAGGAGTAGCTGAGGGAACTGGGGCTGTTTGTGGGGAGAAAAGGAGGCTTAGGGGAGACTTTATTGCTGTCTACATGACCTGAAAGAAGGTTGTAGAAAGGTGGGGATTTGCCTCTTCTCCCAGGCAACCAGCAACGGGACAAGAGGAAACAGCATCAGGTTGCACCAAGGGAGTTTCAGTCTGGATATTAAGAAATCTTCTTCACTGAAAGAGTCATCAAGCATTAGAACAGGCTGTCTAGAGAAGTTGTGGAGTCACCATCCCTGGAAGTGTTCAAAAAATGAGTAGATGTGGCACTTCATTATATGATTTAGTGAGCATGGTGTTAGTCATTCAAAGCCTAATGATACTCATTTCCAAGCCTAATGATTCTATGATTCTATATGTAACATGAAGACAGGGGACTAAATATTAAGTCTGAATCTCTCCACCTCAGACTGTAACTTTGACTTCTTATTTAGAAGATTTAATAATTTATCCGTTGAGGAATTCCCATTATATTGCTTACCCCTACTATGAATCAGAATTAATTTGAATTACAATGTCAGTGTGCATTTAGATACTGAACATCTATAGATGGACTTGGACACAGCTCTGTTTTGAATGGGGAAAAAGTTTACATCTTACGGTGACAGGGGTGGCCCTACAGTATGAGGCTTCAGCTAGACTTGAATTCCTGATTCGTGTAACATGGTATCACTGGGCTTGCAGCACTTAAGTCTATGAAAGGGTTGAATGATTTCTAACTTGGTAAATCTGGAACCCAGGGTGAAGCAGCTAGAGAGACCTGCAGGATTTGCACAGCATCGTGTTGATGGGGTGGCAGGGATGTGAAACCCCATTTCTCTCCCCCTGTATTTTTGCATGCTGTAGCTACAGTGTTGGAAAGTCTCCTGCCAGCTGAGCTCTCTTGATACTAGAATTGAGAGCTAAGGAAACCAGCCACCTGCAGCGTTAATTATTGAGACATTTACAGCAACTCGGAAAACTTCCTTAGCTTCCTGGCCCACATCAATCCTGTAATTTCAAATAATGATTGGGTCATTCTGTTCACCGAACCAGCCATCTTAGAACTAACGAAGACTTTAAGGTGTCTGAAATTTGAGTCACTGCAACTCATTAGTCATCCTGAACATTATTGATCAGAAAAGGATGTTGGAGTAAGCTTACCTGGCATCCAATTTCTTCCAAAAAGAAAGGCTGAGCCACCTAAGGCCAATTCCCTCACTAACAGGAAGGAGAGCGAAACTGTAGGTGAACACAATAGCAGCACCCTGTGGCATCAGAGGCAGTTCACAGCTCTGGCACATGCTTGGGGCAAAACTGCTTTCCTGAGGTCATGGAGGTACTGGTTGTGCTTTGTGTTCAAGTGGGCATTTGTAAGGCTCTCAACAGGTGACAATCATTTCACATGCTGGCATCTCTTGGATACCTTTGTTGCAGGGAGAGGGGACAGGTAAAAAAAAAGAGTGTGTGCAATGAACAGAGCATTCTGGAGCAGTTTCCTGCAATATTAACTTAATCTGTGTTTCTCCTTAGGCAGGGTCCACTGAGGATCAGATTGTGTATTTTCTGTGAGCTGAGGCAAGTCACAGCCATCACACTACAAAAGATGTAGAAAGAGGCTTTCCTCTGTTTTATTTTTGCTCTTGATTACTTAGCTCAGGAATGCAAGGGCATCTCTTTCACTTTACTTTTTATGAGGGGACCAAAGAGAATGGTACAAATCTGGTTCTAGGGAACTGTTTCTTCAGCCTGTGCCTGGGGAGAGAGGTTGCAACTCTGCTTTTTTTCAGCAGGCTGCACACATTCCTACTGCTCTTGGCACTGGAGATGCTATGAAGAAAATTGTAGGTGATTCTTGGCAGCATCAGAAGGGGAAGGCATTGGTCTCTGGACTGCTGATGACCAGTCTCTGTCCTTGCAACTGCTAGTAAACCCTAGGAGAAGGAGATGGTCCTGTGTTGAACCCTTCCTGCCAGCTCACAGGGAAAAGTTTGGTGGGTTGTGTCAGTAGGGAAAAGTGATTACGTGGGGGGAGGTGGATGAGGGACAGGAGTGTTTTTTTAATGGAAATTGCTCCTGTAAGTGCCCTTATCTCCCTTATCTCTAGCTTCCCCACTAACTATCTAGAGTTCTTCTACTTCTCACTCCTAAGGCAGTATTTTATTCATGTATTTAACCTTTTGATTCTGCCCAATACCTATTTGCAATGCCATGCAATATTATTTTCTGTCTAGCCTGGTTTTTCATAGCACTTTAGCAAAATGAAGACTTTCTGCTGTGAAGATATGATTGCTACAGTATCTGTTACAAATTACAGTTCAAGTTTATTTGTTGATAAAAGAGTTTTTCGTATGACTAAGGGCAGTTCAGGTCACAAGAGGAATTTTTTTTTTTTTTTTCAAGGAGAGCAAATGTCAACATCTGCAAAGGTTGTTAATGAAAATAGTCTAAGATCAATAAATATGACATATCCCTCATTGCACCAGAGGTTCAGGTTTCAGAGATGTTTGCACAATTCCCACCAAAGCCTGTCCTTTTCATCAAAAGCAGAACATTACCAGTCTATTAATATTTAACTTTACTATGTGTGTTTTTGTTATTTATCTGTCCCTATGGGTAACATACAACTTTATTGGATTTGTGCTAACCTTGTTCCCACAGGACTCTGACATGTAATCGTCTTATATTTCCCAAGTGATGAAACAAAATAAAGAGAGATCAAAAACACGGGTTTGACAATTCTGCTTACTCTGTAGAGTCCCTGAACTCTGGGAATGACCCAATTGCTGCCTCTGAAGGTTTTACATGGAGCAAATTGCAGCTGTTGCAGACTTGAAGAGTGTGTCTAAATCTGTCTGGAGCCCATCTGAGCCAGTTCCTCAGTGATGGGTTCAAAGAGAGCATAGGAAGTTAACTCCACGCTCCCCACACCCAGTCTGACACTAAACAAGGAGTTCTGTTTCCATCACACAGTTCTGTAGGTGACCCTTGTAGCTCATGAAAGGTGTGGGGTGAAGCTCCCCAGGACACACCAGAGCTCTGGAGCCGTGTCTCCTCATGGGGCAGGCAGCAGCAGCTCCACACACCCAGCACCCTGACACCCACTGCCACTGCTGCGGAACTGCTGGTGGGCTCCCTTGGCTTCCCAGAACTTTGCCACGGTGAGCATCATCTTGGGAAACAAGGTGCAAGACACCTTTTATGTGACCTTGGCTGGACTGGCAGGAGGTCACTGGCCAGAGACTACAGTGCTTAAATCACATGTTCCCAAGCAAATTGGTCTCTTTCAGGTGTTTTTCTTCATTGTTTACTAGTCAAAACGTTTTATTATGCAGGCTTTGGCATCGTATCATTGAAAATATTTGCATAGGTAAAATGGAGTTGAACCTCTTACAGTTTCTTGGCATTTTCTCGTTAGGCATAATAAAGTTGGATTTTTAACGAAAGAGCACCATCTTGTGGACTTACGTGTTGCACTGTGCAGAACAGCCAAAATCCTGTTAAAGCCGCACAGTTAAATATGCAGTTGGACACTGCATATTTCAGCAGCTGTAGTCTCTATATTTTTACTGATAAGAATTAAGGAAATCGGAAAAAAAAAAAAGATGAGGTGACATATTCCTTTTCTAATATCATAAGAATTCATGAGGACTGATTTGGAAGCATAAAATTAATTTCAGAGTTTATTGAAGTAGATAAATGATAAGATTAAGTAAGGTGATATTTCTATACATACTTCAGAATGACAAAGTGACAAAAATAGATTTGAGGGTAATTCCTGAGGTTTATGATTCCTGCAAAAACTATTTTAGACTGTAAGTTGAGCTATACAATTTCATATAATTGTTAGCTAGACCAAAGCACTGGCTTTTAAGGGAAGACATAGTACTGTCCTTTGCAGTAGAGAAAGCTATTACAGACTGCATTTAAGCCTATAGTGCATTTGTTGTACAGCAATCACTTCTATACTAGATGTTATTATGATGTAGGTGAATTGCAGTTTTCTTAGACCTTCTGTTCTGTTTGATGTTTGTGTGTACCTTTCTGTACCGGCTCTGTTCCATGCTTTGTTTTCCAGAGTCATGAAGCCATAAATGTCAAATCTAAGTCATAAAAACGTCAGATAGAACTGGTTCATTAAATGGAAATGAGGCAATAAATTTATGTGAACTAATCAGTTTACTCAGGGTATCACTCATTTACATAAAATCAAAATAAATCAGTACTAAAAACTCACCTTCTTTACTGTACTTCATTTTCATGTGTATCTGGCACTCTCAGACCCTCCAGTGTAGGTGCTATGGCTCTGAACATAGAGATGTTGACATAGAGTAGCTGTTGAAATCAGGCCTGTTGTTGCATGTCCATGACCAAGAGTGCACAACTGGCCCAGAAAGGATCCATCAGGCAGCTGTATCACACTGACTTTGAGCATCTAGCTTGTCAGAAATAAAGCCTTTGTATAGGGGCAAAAATGCATCTTGCTTCAAAACTAAATACAGGATTTCTTTTGTTTTCACTTAACAGCAGGAGAGATTGCCTTATGACAAATATTCTGTTGCACTGATATTGTTTTAACATTTTATATATATGTATATGTGCATACACAAATATGTATAATACAGATGCGTATTTTCAGTTATGTGCAGATATATATGTGCAGAATAATTTCCAAAAGTTGATTCAATGAGTAAGTGAACAGAGTTATATTTTTTCGTCTCTTTCCAACATAAAACACTTTGCAATAACTGTTTGTTGGTGGAAATGCAGTTCAAAATGGATACAGCTTAGTGGTTTACCAAAGTACTTAGAAATACTTTGTATTGCCAGAGTGAACTTCATAACCACAAAAATAATTTTTATATTCCCATTAAATGTCCCAGCCATCCTATATAGCCATTGATTATCAGTATTATTTCATGTCAAATAATGTGTGTTTAAAGTAAGCACCGAATCAAACTGAAACACATGCTTTGATATGTGAATCACTCTTTAAAGAGAAAATTTCTTGAAATGTTCCCTTTAAGCTTTTGAAGGAGTCAGACTATTTCTGATGGCTTCCTGAAACACTTCAAACTGTAGTTTTCTTTGTAGAAAGCAGCTTGTTCTTACTATCGCTAAGGGTAGGCAAACATGACGGATCACAGTGATACCTTTGTTCCTATTCTGGTATTTCGTCTGTGCTCTGCTATTGTCTGTGTATTTAGGCTAAAAGCATATGTTAAAGCCCTAAAGTTTTAGCTCCAGTGAACGCGGATCAAAATAAGCACACACTGTATATTATATTCTCGTCTGAAAGATCAGTAAGGGAGACCTTTCAACCAAATGTAACAGAAAAATACAAGTGCTGCCAAGTAGAGAAGACTGGACATCTAACAGTCTGGTACACCCTTTAACCATACTTAGAGATACCTTTTTCCACAGAAAACACAAGAAATGTTGAAGGATGGTTTGACCATCCATTTACAGTAGAAATTACCTTTTTGTTCGTGGAGCTTTATTTGCAGGGGTATTGTTTTGTTTTAAAACTTGGAAGTAAAGATAGAAATTAGCACTTCGGTAAGCTCTGATTTTTTTCCCAGAATTTAAAAAAAAATATTTTATCATGCAATGCTAAATGTTCTTTTCATGAAGGTAAATGACCATTCTTTAACTTAAATCTTACTTAGTGCAGGAAGTGAAAACTCACAGAATTAGGCTGTGCATATTCTGAAGTCTGTGGCTTTGAATGACTATTGTAATGGAATTGACATTTGTTGCCTTTCCCTCCTTAGCTGCTGCTGCTTTCCAGTTTTGGGAAGCATGTTTTATCTTGCTCAAAAAGCTATCAGATGATATTCTGAAACAAATGCTTGCAGCAGCTTCAGATATTGTCACCTCTCTAACAGACGAAAGATGCCTACCCTTGGTCTGGGTCACCTTATGTTTTGACAGAAACAAAGATGTATTTTCATCTCAGCTATTGGAAATCAGAATCCAGTGCAGCAGTGCAAATAATTTTGATTAGTAGTTTGAGCTAATATTGAGGCCTGCAAAGTGTAATGTGCGACAGTGAATCTCTGTTTGTGAAAAAGGCAGAATACTATAAATGAGTATATACATATAACTTTGTCTAGTTTAAGAAAGTCATTGCCTTTACTCAACGTCTGTTCATGTTTAAGATGTGTGAAAAGTTTCTTAGTGTTAGGAACAGCTTTTCCTCTTTTGGTATGTGTGATGGGTGCCTCCTTCTGAAATCACACATAGTAGTACATCTGCCTGGAATCTAAGAGCCACAGCTTTACTGGAGTTGTAAGGAAGGTGGTGTAATTTTATCTTTGTTTTGTCTGAGGGCTTTTTCTCCCATGTGTAATTATTTCTTATTTAGAACACTGCTTGAATTTTTGTTCTGTTGTGTTTTCTCTTTTTATATATAATATTACAGCATAATATTCAGATTTTAATGTGCACAGAAAATACATCAAAACAAAATCATAAAAAACCCCAAATCTTCTTGTTCCTCTCCTTCTCCAAATATGAAAGTTCTAGTTTCTTTAATGATTCTGGCTTTGTAGAGTTACTCAAAATCGTAAGACTGTGGGATATGTATTCCTACCAGGAGTGGTTGTTATCTTTTATTATGTGTATCAAAATAATTTCAAGAATTTTGCCCTGTATTATGTAATGTCAGGATTGATACTCATACAAAGAGGTCGTTAAAACATGCAAGCTGACAGGAAAGCTGTGTTTAAACATTCCAGATGAAGCACCTAATTTTACAAATGCTCATAAGGAAATGTTCCCTTGCTGAAAGGTGGGTAAAACTTTCCATCGTGGTTTGTTGAGGTGAATGTTAAGGTGTTGTCTGTTATCTGGTGAACCAAAAGAATTCAGCCATCAACTCCTTAAATTTAAGTGATAGTCTTTGTGTGGCCAAGAAAGCACGATTTCCCTTCTGTACTGTGTGTTATCTTTGATAAATTTCTGTAGATTCGTCACAGCCATGGCAAGCACAGTCACTGGTGCTGCTGCCTACTGCTTCTGCTTCTTAAAACCCCGAGTCAATAATCTTCAGTTGCCTGAGTTGCTTTGGTATAAGTAATTTTTGCCTGATTTTTAAAAAATCACAGTTACTTCTGAGATCCATTGTCTTTTCAGTCATGCCCACAAGTCCTTTTCCTCGATTCCACTCCTGCAGGCAAGCTGTGTTCGCAGGTGGGTGTTTGAGAGTTTGAATCATATGTGTAGAATACAGCACATCCATACAGGTGTTAAGCATTAGTTGATTGTTTCTGGCTTCAACACAGAGAGAAGTCTAGAGAAACTCTGCACCTGCCGCAAATTTCCCAGTTTCAGAGATCCTATTCCTTCCATTTTTTTATCATTCTTGACTGGGGACTTTGGGGTTTCTATTTGGTTGCTGCAGGTTTTCTCGGTTCTGTTTGGCCTGGTGGGGTGCTGTGACAGATCCCCTTCCTGTGCTGAGCTGCTGGTGCTCTGTGTGGTCCCATGACTCAAGAGAAGAGGTGACTCTCACCAGAGTTTGCTGTCTTTGTCATGTGCTTCTCTTTGTATTTTGCCACCCACTTGCAGAGAGAAAGCTTGTTCTCCCAGATCACCAGTCCATCATTTTGTATGTCACAAATCAAGAATGCTGGTAACAAATGGCAGAATTTGCATATTTTGATCCTCTATGATTGATGAATTTCACGTTAATAAATTCAACAGAATGTTAGTGCCGATTTTCCCTGCAAAGAGATAGAAAATTTTGAAACATACTCCAAATACAGCGACAATTCAGATAAAATTTCAGCCTCATTGCACTTTATGGCAGTGTTGTTACAAATGTCATGTACTCAGTAATACCTCTAGAGAACAGACGTTACTATGTCTTTTGTGCAGTTCTTGCATGAAGCAGAGGGACACACAGTTCTGTACAAATTTTTCACAAGGGATATGAATACTAGTCCCACTCGTGAGCTTTAAAGTTCAGTTCAGCAACACTATATATTTGCTATTTTAATGAGTTCATGAGTAAAATTTCATGAGTACTTGGCACTCCTATCTATCAGTGATTTTGAAGGCTCATCTTAAACCTTTACCTAAAGTTGTTTAAGTGCAAATATTTTTGCAAGACTGGAACTCTAGAGACTTCTCATGAGTTAATGCCTGGCCTTTTCTCTGAGCTTTAAAAAATCCAGAAACTAAGAAAACAGTAATCCAAAATTATGTCCCATATTTTTCCAGATGAAACATTTTATGCATGTATTAAAAAGACTTAACAGTTTACCTTACTGCCTTTTCTCTTGAATGAGGCAATAAATCTATTTAATTTTGTTAACAGCCATAATAACACTTCAAAGGACCCCTGATTTACTTCCTCTGTAATTGCCTTTGGCTTCCATTAGAACTGTTTATCACTAATTTTAAGCAATACATAACACAAAGGGTTTCTAAAATTATGACTGCGTGTCTTAGCTATAGAAGGACTATAAATGTGAATTAACTAAACTTTGTCATGTCTTTCTGACAGGAAGAAATGAAGATATGGCTTGCAGAAAAGTTTGATTTTCTATGTAGTTTATATTTATTGTCTCAAAGTAATAATGAAACAGTAATGGACCACTGACCAAAATAAAACTTTAATAATTCAATAATCTGAATTTAAAATTTAATATTTAATAGTTTTAATAGATTTAAAAAAAAATATAAAGCAGGCATGCTGATACCAGCAAGTCAGGGCGACATATTCCAAACTCCTTTCTGGTTTTCTTTGATCTGCACCGCCAATTATGGATCGGGCAATCTGCGTTGTACAGCGAGCACCCGTCTCTCAGCTGTTCGTGGGTTTCTTTTCCCAGAAGCAAGTCCTGTGCGGCAGAACGACAACCGGGGGAGAAGCCCTGGCAGGTATCACTTTTTCCAGCACTGTCCTTGTTCCAGTGAAAGACGCTGCCTCTCGCCAGAACCATTGTCTGTCTCCAGCTGTGCCAAGCCGCTTTCCCCTGCAGACGGAGGGCATCCCCGGCGGGGCCCCGGTGCGGGAGGGACGGAGGGACGGCAGGTGGCGATCGGGGCAAGGGCACGGGCGAGCGCTCGGCTCCGGCACCAGCGCCCCGTGCCCGGGGATGGCCACACACCGAGGGCTGCTTCAGGCTCACGGCCTGCCTCAGGTGTTAGGTTTCACTAGGAGGATGCCTGTTTTTCTCATGTCATTTAACAAGGGACTCTAGCTAGGAATAAAATGACTGCACACATAAATCTTCCCTTCCGTGTCCATTAAAATGAAAATAGGCCTCTAAAGCATCTGTGTCAACTTGACTATTCTCTAAAGATGCAGTGCCTGAGTGCTTGTTAAATGTGTGACATATATCACTGTCCCTCTGGGGAGCTGTCAGGTTCCCGTGCGTTGCTGAGTGTTTGCGGGTGTGCACTCACTGCTTGGCGGAGATGAGAGAGCGGGTCCTTACATCTGAATGGGATATGCATATGCTTAAAGAAAAGCCTACGTAGCGACTGAGGGGTCACTTTCTAAGCCCAGATACATAGCATGCTGTGCCTGTTTACTGTGAGTGGAGAACCATGATACTGGGCAGAGATTAGTGTGGAATTGAACCTGTGCTTTCTTAAGTAAGTTACCTGAAAATTGATAAATATTTTTAAATAATTTCTTGTACCATAGAGGTGGTTTTTTTTTTTCTTTGTGAGTGTATCAGCAGCCTTCCTAAGCATTTTTCTAAAGCCTCTATTTAAAAGCCAGTGTGCAACTTTGATGTGACCTTTGTTAGGATGATTCACAAATTATGTTGGCATGAATAGTTTGATACCCACATTTGTCCTCTTTGTGTTTGCAATTGCAAGTCATATGGGGATAATTGGTTTTGTTTTAGAAACAGCCACAACACAGCAAGTGAGAATGCTGTATCTTTCACATAAGGTGATTTCCTTTGAAGTATCTTCCTATTTACTTGCTTTTGGCTTTGTTTCCCTGTCTTTCATCCTGAAGAAACATCCTCATCTTTCTGAAGATGAAATTTTGTTTTCTTAGTACTTTATAATCATCATAGAAGGCTGATTTTTAAAATGCCTCAATTGACAGAAACCCAGTGCAAGGCACAGAGGACAGAGTAGTAATTAAATACTTTTAAGTCTCTTCCAATTATGTAATCTTGCAGCAGTTGGAAGTCAAAAAGTATTCTGGTTTTCGCTGTGAACCTTGTTCACTTCGCGTAGTGCTGTTGTGTTCACAAGCTGCTCTCCCTCTACTGATTAGATAACACAGAAAAAGACTGGCTCTGGCTTTTTATTAGCTCAGATAGGAAAATATAAAGCTTCTTAGTATTCATTGTGCTAGACAGTTCTTTTGAACACCTACATGCACATTAAGATTCTTGTGTGCTGAATTACAGGGAAACCCCAATTCAAGAGGGTTAAGTCCTTACTTGGATGGTAGATTAAGTCTGGTTTTGATGGCAGTCATGTAACTGGCCCACTGTTATTCCCTCATCCTTTTATTTATGTAGCCTAGTTTCATGGGGAAAGTTCCTTACCTTCCAATCTAAGCCTTTTCCCTTATGTCATCTTTGCAATATCTCTGCAGTAAATATTCTGTGTCAGCAGAAACACTGTTCTGCCAGGCAGCCTTTGCTTTGTAACAGTTTTGAAACCTACTCATGTAGTATAACTTTTATTTGAAATTGCCTAGTTGCTTATTGTAAGTTATTAGGGGATGCATTTGGAAGTTGCAGTGTTCATAGCGTGTGTGTTTGTTTCAGGGTTTAGGTCAGTGGTGTTTTCTGTATGAGATGGAGGGAAGAAGTATTTTCTTTTCTCTGTGTATGTTTCCAGGGCTGATGCATCACAGTCGATAGAGCAAAAAGGGCTGCACAGAGCTGTCCCCTTTTGGACTTTCCTGTAGATAGTAACATGTCTGGATAGCCTTAGACACAACTCCTGTGTTCTGCCATCTTCACAAAAAAATGTCAAAAGATCTGAGCCAACTAGACTTTAATGAAGCCAGCATTTCGTTAATAGTTTCTATAAAACTAGCTTACCAAATTCCTGAAGAAGCAAATAAACAAGAGAAACAAGCCAATAAAGAAGATAAACCCTGTGTTTATCAATGCCTAAACAAAAACGCTTTCATTGTATAGCCTACCAAACCCATAGAACAAAAACATTAATGTTGAAAGTAACTGTTCTGATAGAAAAGGTCTGGTGTAGTTTTGACAGCAGCATTTAATAGGCATTATTATTAAAAACTTTTCTTAAAGGAATGAATGAGCAAAACCATTCAGTGCTCTGAATTTAGTCACATGATTCTAGCCCAAACTCAGGTAATAAATCCCCAACCAATCATGAAGTAAATTATCATGAAAGCATAAATACTACAGCTTTAAGACTTGATTTAGGAAACACTGAAAAATGTTAAATCATGAACATTCTGTCAAAAGTTATTTACTCTTGTAACTGACAGAGTACTTTCCATTCTGTACTTCTAGATTTTTAGGGCAATTTTATTCACTACTGGAAGTAATTTCTTTTAATGAGGGTCTAATTAAAAAATAAAGACTTATCAGTGGAGACTTTTCACTTAGCACAGCTCAGCTGCCAGAGAAATATCCATGTCCTCCCACTTACCCTAGATGCTGAGCACCCATCTTTTCTGTGGAAGGTGATAGAATATAAGTGTGCTCAGAATGTATTGGAAAGGGCCTGTGGTTAGCAACACCTCCTGGCAATCATTAACTGGAAATAAAAGGGGGAGAAACAGGTTTTAATTATAAATTGCTTCTCCAGAGTCAGCTGCTTGTAGCTGCATATTGCTGAAGGGTGAAATAATTTGTGAAACAAGCAGACTGAAAAAGAGAAATCAAGTTTATAAAACCTCAGTTTTTACAAGTAGAGGCACCTACAATTTTATGCAATATGATCTGTATTTTGGTGAGTACATCCGGAACACTTCCTGAAGGTGGTTGTCTTTTGAACTCTGCCCCTGATTACAACTGCTAAGATGCTGGAATATGGCAAGGGAGCAGAATGGGAAAAATCCTGCATTCTGTCTATAGCAGTTGAATGTTTCTCTGAAGCATGCCATGCTGCCTCTGCTATAGACTACTTGTGTGGTTTTGATAATTGTAGATCTTAACAGACAATCAAGAGCTGGTCTTGACACAGGGTCTCCATTCTTAATACTTCAGACCATCTAAAGTTTGCAGTTGTCAAGAATTCCCAGTAAAAATGAGAAAAATTCTTTAGTCATGTAATATCATGCTGGATATAAAATTAATAGTTTTGGCCACAATTTGATAGTGTCAGTCTGATTTACTGATATATAATAAAAAGTAAAAAACAAGCTCATCTCAAGTTGCACAGAAGAAAAGAGACTGAATCACTGGGATGCAATTGCAATATAGAGAAACACAGATTTTCCTGTATGGGTATTCTCAAGATTAAGTTAATTTTAAGTCCGAATCTTATGAAATTCAGTACTTTCTTATTTAAAGAGCAATATCAGAATGTCAAAAATATTTTTAAAACCCTGTCAGGAGAAAAGGTTTCAGGTCACAAAAAGTGTCATCATCCAGAGTAGTTCATGATGCTACATTTTAGGAAATGTGAAATAAGTCTCATAATACATTAATATAGGAAATTTTCATGATGAGCTGACCTGACAAATCAAGGGAACAAGCCAACCTAAAAGTGCTGTGCAACTAATGCTTTCTATTTCCATTAGATAAGAAGTACAGCCACGCCACACAGTTTTACTGCTTAGAATAGAATAAAAGGAAAACATGGACAGGCTGTATTGATGGGTCAAGGCCAGTTGCATAAGTTTCAACAAAGCCACATGCTTGGTCCTGCCCTTGGGTCACAACAACCCCAGGCAGCACTGCAGGCTTGGGGCAGAGTGGCTGGGAAGTGGCCCAGGGGAAAAGGACCTGAGCGTGCTGGTCAGCAGTGACTGAACATGAGCCAGCTGTGCCCAGGTAGGCAAGAAGGCCAGTGGCATCCTGGCCTGTACCAGCAATAGTGTGGCCAGCAGGACCAGGGCAGTGATCATCCCCCTCTACCCAACACTGGAGAGGCTGCGCCATGAATTCTGTGTTCAGTTTTGGGCTCCTCACTAAAATAATGACATTGAGGTGCTGAGTGTGTCAAGAGAATGACAACAGAGCTGGTGAAAGGTCTGGAGCACAAGACTTACGAGAAGTGACTGAGGGAGCTGGGAGTGTTCAGCCTGGAGAAAAGGAGGCTCTAGGGTGACCTTATCCCTCTCTTCAACCACCTGAAAGGAGGCTGCAGCCAGGTGGGAGCTGGCCTCTTCTCCGAGGCAACCAGCAATAGGACAAAAGGCAGTGGCCTTCAACATCAACAGCTAAGGATAACTGAGTGAAATTAATGAAAAGTAACCCTTATCCATGGTAGCAATCTGCATTCTCTTCCCAATTATGTTCCATTCTTCGGCCAAAAATGCAACTATGACACTGCATCCAGTCTGATTTACCTTGATTGAAGTTTTAAAAATAGTTGGTTGATATTGATCATTCATATCCTGTCTCTAATTTCCCTAAACACCAAATGATTTTCAACAGCAAGACTGGAAATGCATAAAATCTTTTACTGTGTTCCATAACTTTTAACCTTCTGGAAAGGCTTAGCATGTTTATATGCAAGTAAATCAAATAGTACTGGGAAATGTTCCTGGATGGTCAAACACAATCATCTGTAGTAGTAATCTGTTGGCCCAGACTCTGGCACACTTTTCATTCACACTAATTTATACTTTTTCCAGGCAATTACTAATTATGGTGTGGGAATAGGACTGTTGCAGGGACCATTCCCAATAAGCAGTTTGCATGCAGGCTCTTTGGACACTTCAGTGTTGACTAACATATTTGTGTACTCTACCGTGCCAGTTGGCCACAACAATTGGGAACTTTCCCAAGCGCATTTAATTTACTCCTATAAATACAGCTTTCCATTTCCCTCTAATGATGTCACAGCCTCCATGCCGACTCTGTTACCTCTTCTGTTTTAGCTTTGACACATTATGCCTGCCTCTTTCTTGCTCCATTAATAGCAACTCTAGAAATGGGCAGTAACAGTGAAACACAGTAATGTTAGGGATGGGATTGCCTGGGAGGATGATCTTTGTCTAAACTGAAGCAATAAACAACTGAACTGAACAAAGACTTATTTGAAAGGGTATCCAGGAAAGGGATTTGTGTGTGTTTTAAGTTGCTGATAATGTAAAAGCTTCTTTTTGGCCCTTATGGAAAGGGGGATGGTTTTTAACCATGGAACTTGATCAAACGTGTCATTTTTAATTTAACTATAGCCCTCAGTGTTCCAAAGTGAACATTTTGTACTCTAATAACCTTTTACTATATTACCTTTCATATGCATTAATTGCAAAAATAAAATTTCAGAAATTAGAAAGAATTTTTGAAGGTTCTTTTAAAGCAAATTAAGAGTTCACCGGTTAATTTAATATGTGAACAGTTCAAAGACACATGAAAGCAATAAAATATCTTGGTTAATTTGCACGTAAACCAAGTTCATCTGTTCTGATATTATGAGGCAGAGTGTATATAATGGAAACTTATGGGGAGATAATTGTGAATGAGTCATCAGAAAATTTTTAAAAATAAAATCACAAGTTTTATTTAAATTCTTGACTCATCTGTGATTTATTTTCCCAACTGTTCTATCTTGCTTGTCTGTCAAACCACATCCATGGTCATCTTAATCTTTTCAGTTAAACAGACTGTGCAAATATTGAAAACTGTTCTGCGGCTTAATAAAATATCTTTCTTGGTCAGTGTCTGAAAACTTTGCGTTAGAATTGTATTTGTGCTGGTCTAAATTGCTTTGTATGCCACCTGTTTATTCTGAGGTGAATGTTGTTCAATCTTAGGAAACTACACTTAACTGCAATTTCAGTGCCGCTTTCCATGTGCCAACTAGAACGTTTGGAATCTTGGTAAATGGACAGGAGTAGGAGTAAGATAAAATGTTTCCTTTTGATTTCCATCTGGCTGTGCAGAGAAGGAAAAATATATATTCCATCATGGTAAGCTACTATCTGGAGATGTAGAGACAGACAGTGAAAATGATCGGGGTAAGAAGGAATTTTTAAGTGAAGAGAGGCTGTCAGGATTAGCACTGTTTAGTTAAAGATGAACGAAACCATGATGTATTTATGTGAAATGTAACTTCTATAGAGGAGCTACACCAAATGTATCTATATTCTTTAGAGAAGAGAGGCCAGTGGGTGAAGAGGAAAGATTATGTGTAATGTTTTCTATGTTTATCTTTCCCATACGGTATTGCTGAGAATATGTCCTATGTCAGACTGAGGAAAGGACCAAACCTTTATATGGATAATGCAGGTTAAACCTGTAGTTGGCTTTTTTTTTGGTACCTTTTTTTTTTTCGAAAGAAAATTCTTAATGTACTACCATTAGGAAAATTTTCTACACATGACAAATACTGTGGTTTTACTATTCCATTTACCACAGGTGCATATATTTTGTATACATTTTAAGTTCAATATAAATATATCTAGTGCTTTGCAGTTTTTTTAAGATTTTCTGTGCCATTTTAATAACATACTAATTAATATTACCACTACTTGACCCTAATCAAAATTTAAAGCTGCTACATGAAATTGGATGAAATATAATATGTGAAATTCTGCGAAGTTCTAAACAAAATTATGAGCTTTGAATTGTAATAAATGTCTATCATACCTACTTAATGTTCAAAAGAAACCTGTTCATGCTGCAGTGAATGTGAAATAAGCACAGATAAGCACTAAAAATTAGGAACTGCATGGCCTGAGGTTGCTTTGTTATTTAACCTTGTAGATGTGATTTAACTTGTTTGTGTCACACTATATCTTTTAATAAAACATGAATAATTTTGCAGTTGATTTTGCCATGCTCCATAGTCTTTGGTATCTTAGTCTGGGATGTTAATCTTCCCCATGATTATAGCAGCAGACTTAATCTGGATGTGACTGTGAATTTGTTGCTGCAGATATTGCTTTTCACATAATTTGTTTCAGGAAAGTGGGAAAAGCCATTTTCAGGGTTTGTGTGGTTTTGGTTTTGTTTTACATAGTTATAGAACTAATAATTTTTGATGGTAATTATCCCTCAGGTGTACCTAATCAGTGGTGGGGGGTTTGTCATTGATTATAATATCTTCTTGTCATGTTTTGATAACTTGTTTAACATTCAGTTCAGGCTCCCAGGGTAGGATTCACTGCACCTAACTTCAGATATCTAGAGCGTAGGCATTTCTGTCTTTTCTGACTCCCACCTCTGTGGTGTGATTCATCTCAAACTAAAATAGACATCTAAAATAGGTCAGAAACAGTGCCCCTTGAAAGTGCCTGTCTTTATTGACTGTAAAGGGAGCCTGTGGTAACACAAGAGACACTGACACTTCCACTGCAAATAAAGCCCACCAGAAGATGCCACGGTTCATTTCTGCCATTGCTTCCATGAAAGAAAAGAATGCAAAAGCCACCTTCACTTGGCAAGGAGATTTCACTGTGTCCTTGCTCAGTAGCAGCCACATAAATCCCAGCTTTCCATCTCCCATCATTCCACATGAGACTCTCTGTCCAGGAATAATCTTCTTCTTTTGATCTAGAATCTTTATAGTCTTACCACTAAGCTTTAAGCATTTCCGGAACGAGCTGTGAGTGCAGAACACCAGGCAGTAGTCATCTGCTGCCTTATAGAAGGGAAAAGGTTTTGTTAGATGAGAGCAGTACTCTGTCAGTATCACAGTGTTTAATTTAGGTTTTTCTACATTTTTATGCTTTTGTCAAGTAGCTATTTTTCCTGACCAAGTGTGGGTTTCTAGACTGTGATCTTTAATAATAACAGTTCTATCTTCACTTAATATTGGCACACACATTTGTTGATTATCAATCCGTCTTCATCTCAGTTTTCTACCTTGAGATACAGGTTAAGCCATAAGAATGTTAAGAACATATATATTCCACTGCTCATAAGTTTATGGCACTTTTTAGATGCATGGCAAGATACATGGTGAATAATGCTGGTTAGTCACTTGCATGATAAATATTGAAGTCATCCTGACTGAATGCAGAAAAGAAATAGAAAACACTTTTACTTTTTCCTTTGTCCTAGAAATACTATCTTACTTAATATCCTCTCCTACTTTTTTTTTTTCCAAAGCATGTTTAATAAAGCAAAAAGGTGGCTATTGTGAAGATAAAGACTTAGAAAATCTTTTTTTGGGGGGGATTTAGAAAGTTTTGGGGATTTAGCAACCATTCAGCCCAAAGATTAGAAAACTGGTGGTTTTCTACTGTTTTCTTTTGACTTTTCTTTTAGAATTTTCAGGAAGATAAAGAGGGTAATTGAAAATCAACATTAAATCAGCATTAATCAGCACAGCATGTTCTGTGATTGCCCAAGTCCGAATTGTGAATTAAATAAAAAATTTAAAAAAAAATTTAGTTCAATGAAATTCACATTTTCTAGCACTGGGGAAGTATCTTTCACCTGTATTTGTATATCATTATTTTCTTCACAGAAAAATGCAACCTTTGCTTCTACTTAATATAGCTATGCAGTTGCTAGATCATTCTATATTTTTATAGTAGTTTGTAAGGGGAAATGAAAGTCTGCTGAGTCAAGATCTGGAACAGCCATTTGCCCTCAGGATGGTATTGACTGTTTTGTTTTATAATCCCATATCTTTTCTCTGCTGGAAAGATGATTTTAGACAATATCAGTACACAAGCACTGCCACTGCACTTTTAGAAGGGAAAAAGACATCAAGAGGTTGAGGACAAGCACAGATAGGATACATTTTTAGAAGAGACTGTTTCTGCTTTCTACCATGACCACTTATAAGGCTCTATGTATGACAATGAAGAGGTGTACACCATAGCAAAGTCTTGAGGTCTTTTCAAGGTAATGTATTATTACTGATTTGTGGCATGTAATTAAAGAAAAAAAAAGGCAATAAAAGGTTTCATTGCTTGCATCTAGCTGTTAAAGGGAATTTTGCATTGTCTTTAGGAGACTACATTTTGTGAATAAAGTTGGAGCAACAGGTCTAACATTTTCAAAGTTACTCAGTCACTCCAAGTGTTTGGCCTCTGAAGTGTACAACAGTGAGACCTAAATGCTCAAAATAGCATCAGCAGGGCTGATGTGACTTAAGAGAGGCTATTCAGAGACTGAGCATCCTTGAAAATTAGATGAAAGATGTCATTAATTAAACAATTGAATTAGTTACTTCTTTTGGAAGTATGACTGTCAATATTAACAGTCCTTCAGCAGATTCCAATTCCAAGGGTTGTGATCCCATTCATGATTATTGCTCTTGTTACCTTCAGGACAGAAAAGCTACCAGGGTAAATCTACTTAAGGGAATTTTATTAAATAATCAGTAATATTTCAAATTTTTCACAATGTGAAAGCAGGCATGATTATGTAATTGTATGGGTTTATTCTGGTTATTTTTCAAGTTTGTGTTTAATTCATTCAGAAATATATTCGCTGACAGTATGGAAAAATTATGAAATTTTACTTGAGAAGGCAAACAAACAGACCTCCTTTTGCAAAGGCCTGCTAATGTCCACAGTCCTTACTCAAGAGAGTATTTCCAGTTCCCAGGTAAAGTATGGGACTAATCAGTCATGAATTTTAGCTTTTGATTCATTTCTGTAACTTCTTACTCAAAGGACCAGTTTAGCAACTTGCATCACTCATTATAACAAAAGATACTTTCCAAATGGAGCAGAAATAGAAATAAATAACAAAGACAATTGCCTTGACACAAGCTTTCCTGACAGCCTTTATCTTATAGACAAAATTCTGTTACTCATTTTCATTAGTATTTTACTCTCGGAATACTTTTTATACTTCCTGAACAGGATACATCTCTATGTAAAGATTGCAGAATGATTGCAGTATAAAATAAATTATCAGAATGAAAATGAATAAAATAATACCGTTAGGAAGAAAAAGTATTTTTTGAAGGGAGGATAGGCAGGTTAGAGAGGATATCTATTCACAGTAAGTTGTAGTGCTTGAACACATTATCTCAAACTTGTATCTTCTGTTTTTTCTTCATAGGCTCTCATCCTATCTTTATCCTCAGGATGAGGCACATAATGTAAGATGTTCACTTAAAAAAAAAAAGCCACTCTGCTGATGATGATACATAGACAATGATTATCATCTTATGTTCTTTCATAATTTCACTCATCCTTAATGTACTGTGATCCTTTGCAGTAATGTACATGATTTAGGTTCTACGTTTGCTGATAAGAAACTACTCTTTTATTTTGCCAAGAGCCGTGATACCACTGTGTATAATGTTGCAATATAATCAACTTAAAGCATAAATAACAAAACTGACACCTAAGTGATATGCCACATGCTGAAATAACAAGCTAAATGTTTGTGTTATTTCTTTCTACTGTCTGGGATCACATTGCTTTGGAAGTTTTGGTCTTGGTTCATCAAGAGTTAATGTTAGATTTGACCAAAATGTTAAAAATGTTCATAAAGGCACTCACTTGTTTGTTTCTACATAAAAAAAATTGTCTTTGATTCCAAGGACCATCTAGACTTTTTCAAGAAATCTGTATTCATGTCAGAAAACAGAAATGCAGTCCTGGCATCAAAAGTGAATGGCAGAGGACACAGGTTGTGTGCTAAATATAGCTTGGTATCTGTGCTTTTGGCTGTTGAAATCCACGAGTGGTGGAGAAAAGTATGTGTCTTTTCAAACCAGGTATGATTTAACTATCAGACATAAGTCTTCTCTCAATTTTTTGTGGTTTGGTTCACTACACATTCTCACAACTCTGCCATCCTCTCCTCCTTCAACTCTTACCTTATGCTTAATGTCCAGTGGACTTCTCTATATACAAGAATTAAGCTTTCATTCAGTTTCCTTTTTGGATTCACTCAGTAGTAACTGTCATCAACACATAACTTAAAAATAGATAAAAGCAGTGTTTATATCAGGTTCATTTCATTTACCTAATAACTCTTTGTGTACAATCTTGATTTACTGATGGTCGAGTTATACAGAGGAAATGCAGATCCAGTGCTGGGAAGTTGAATTGTTTCAAGAAAAATGAAATGGTTCTTTGGATATTCCATCCTAGCTTTGTTGAACCATGTGGAAAGGGAGTCAGATATAGAACTACTTAGTTGTTAAGTCTTCAGACTGTGTGAATTAATAGAAAAGAAAGGGAAAATTTGATCCTACACAAGTAATCAAATGGTATCTTTTGGACTTAGTGTCATTATGGTTGCATTTCATAATTGTTGATTAGGGATTGCATAATTTATAGGTTATATAAAATATATTCTGCATGGGCAACTGTATTCATAAACTCACTTAGACACTGAATCAGCAATTGTAATTTTATTGACTTTTTATAACATAGAGAGATCTAGTGTTAGATAAATACTGAAGTTTGCCATTTAAAGGAAAAATAGTTATAAGAGTTTGAACTTGATTAGCTGATGCTGACTCTTTTTTTTTCAAAGCAAATGCAATGCTTGGTAAAATATTTCAGTATATGCAAAAAAGCAAGGTTACGTTAAAAAATGAATTGTATTCATATTTGCACTTCCTGTGGAAGTTTCGTCGTTGTTCTCATGCTTGAAAGGGAAGCCACCATACAGAATAAACCTGTTGGGACATGTTTTATCCTTTAGTATTTCTGATGTATAGTTTTACTTCTAACAGAAGATTTTTTGTTCTGCAGTGTACTTGTCAAAGGGTTACATGCATCCTTATGTTCAGGATTAAAATAGGGCTCATAAGTTCATACTGCCTTGGTACCAGCACTTGTTCTTGTAAGACACTTCCTGGTACAAGCTGATATTTGCATACTCAAAAGCAACAAAGACCAGTGACTGAAATGTTGATAATTGGCTCTTAATTACAGAGACAAGATGAAAAACAGGCTTTACTTATCAATAAGATAAGCTGATCTATTTCTACCAGTTTTAAATTCTATAAGGATTTTCTGGTAGTACTAGAAGCCTGAAAGGGAGCAAGAACTTCTTTGTACTACGTTTCATTGTCGTTAATTCTCTCACTTTTCTTTCTGGGAGTTATACCAGCTGGGAATGGTTAGTTTCTGAAACTTGATATGTGTGAGTTTTATACATTCTTTAAAGTATATTAATCAGATTTTGGTTTTGTGTTGCTTTGTTGATGGGGGAAAAAAAAGAAATATTTTTGACATAGACCTTCATTAAATAAGCTGAAAGGAATTGTAAATAAATTTGGATATGAAGAACAATTAGATTTCATGTGTGTCTTTGTGAAGATAGTCATTAAAATGTGATATGCAATTTGAGTATCTTTTGTTTGAACTGTGGTAAAGATTTACCATCATTTCCAGCCATTAATAGTTGGAAACCAGAACTCTTTAAACATTAAAATTTTTCAGCTTAAATCAAAATCAGGATATTTTAAGCTGGATGAGTAACTCATCATCTGATACTCCCTCTATTTTGACGTCTAGAACAGAAGATAATAAAGAAACATCAATTCAAGTACAGTGTTGTCAATACTGGAAGATTAGTAGCGTTTCTCTGAGTCCATGAAGTAGAGGTCATAAAGTCTAGAGGTTTAATGTGAAAGCTCTCTAATGTTCTGAAAAGCACACACTCACAGTGCTCCTGGAGGAAGGCACGTTTCTTTAACATGGTTTTCCCTGATAGAGACAGAAATGAGAATAATATGTGATATAAAGTCCATATTTCTGGATAATTACTCACCTAATTCAATAAGAGCTGGTGATTTAAATCTTAACTCAAAACATCTGCTTTCTATTGCACTACATATTCTGAAGAGAAACTATATGGCACAAGCACTAGCACATTAAAAAGCTAAGTGCGTTCATCAATTTAAAAAAGTGCATCTTGTCTCTGCAGTCAGAAATAGAAGGGTTTGTATTAGTGTCCCTGAATTTTCAAAGTACTTCACATAATCATCTGATATACACATATATATGCCTTCCTTTTTAATGTGTAACTTACTGGGTTTTTTTATATATATATATATATATATATATATATCTGGGTTTTGTACCTATTATAAAAAATGGCAGGCTACGCATAAAAACCCCCACTTAAAAAAAAAAAAAACCTCACTGAAAATTTTGGAGAGTAGTATCTAAATAAAATTTAAAGTTCAACATAATTCATATGATATAGATTCAGAGCTTGATAATTCATACATTCAAAAGTAACTGGAACTAAAGCCATCTCAGAAGTATTGCCGTATTTCATACTTTTAAACATATAGAACTTTTTCTTTTCATTTAGATTTTTTTCCTCCACTACAAGTCTCACTTCATGGAATAATTAAATCATTAGTTGGAAGATTCATGGGAGCAAATACTTGAATGGGGATTGCATCTATTTTAAGTACTTCTACCACTGAGCTCTAGTGGTGGTCTTTACGTGTGTTTCTCCATTTGTCCTGTTGGGTCTCTTCAGTTTCCTTCAGTTCCATTTTCTGCTCTCTTTCAGTTCATGTTGCTTGATACTCTCCTTAGTTGTTGCATTCAATTAGACATGGAAGACCTGGTTCCAGCTCCTTGTTCCGAGGAGATTGCTGTATCCCAGCTTTGGAGCTGCTGGCTTTTCTGAAATGTGACTCTTTCTGTAATTGTGAACACGCATTCTGCCATGCATCAGTTAATGCTTTACTGGATTTACCTGTGCTCTAATTGCTTCCTGACAAGAGGCTAGTTTCATATTTTTCAGAAAAACATTGCTGTAAATAAATGTTTTCAATCTATGTGAGTATTAAACCAAAATGACGTTCTGATTCCATGAGGATCCTACAAGAACATGATGTTGCCTGTATTGCAGTGAGGTGGAAGAAAAGCCATAGTCATTACCTTTCCTCAAAAGGTTCAAGTTAGTGGAGAAATAGAACAACAGTTACAGTGCTACGCCTTCTCTCCAGATCTATACTTATTAGATAGGTTTTTACTGATTAGATATGTTTGACTTCAATGCAGGCGTGGAGGGGCTATTGGTTTTTTTTGTGGTGGCACTGGTCGTGGGTTTTTTAAGTTCAAATTTCTTCACCTAGGCAGAAAAGCCAAAACAACAGATAAAAGATCGGGAACAATATTTTGAAAAGCATTTTTTAAATAACAGGCAGCCAAGTCGTGGTGAACAGTGATCCCAGTAAGAGCTCCCAGTGGAAGGCTGCAGCTAAAAGAAGATGTGCAGTCCTAGAGGAACAACTAGGGAACTAGCAAGTCTAAATACAGCAACAGTGTTATGATCATGAAAGGCATTATTGCAACTGTTACTAGAGCAGTTAGATTTAACTCTGAGTGAACTAGCTTAAGATTTAGCACATGCCAGTATGAGAAAATGAGCTGAGTTTTCTATATCCCTGGTAGAAACAAGGATTAAAAGTTATGGAAGTTGAAGCAAGAGAAGTTCAAGCTAATAGGTACAGTTACTGAGTAGTGAAAGTACTTATCTATTGGAGGAATGTATGTGAGATTTTGTACACAAATTCTTCAAATTATGCATTTGGTGAGGAAACTCTGGGGTAAATCTCTTTCATCTTTCAGGGCTAACCATTTTAAATGTCCGTAAAAGAAACTTTATTCATTGCACTGCAGAGAAACAGCACGTGTAGGCGTATTATAAAGAAGAAAGTATCCATTCATAACAAAAGATTCTCTACTCAGATTATAACCAAACTGATATCTTTCACTTGACCAGTTGAGGGGCCTCTTTGCTAATACAAGCATCTAGGTCTTCTGGAAGAGAAATCAAAGAGGGGAGAATACACTGTAATCTGAAATTGAGGTCTTAAGAAAATTTTCCAGACAGTAGTTTTGCTTTGATTCTGTGAATGTTATAGAAGCCATATCATGGTAATTGTAAGAAGCTGTTAGATATGAATAGGATCTAAGAAGATTTTTTCACTTTGGCTTACAAAATATGATTATTGCAGTATGCACCACTCTGACATACACAATTAAACAGACAGACATCTTTGCATCTTTCCCAACTCCTTTCTCAGTCATTTTACTTTAGAAGCTGCATTATCTCCCATTGCTAACAGCATTAAGATAAAACAGAATGGTGGACATAGACAGCCTGGAAACTCACTAGGCTTTAGAATTTTGACAAGTTTTTTTGAAAGTACCATTTCTTAAGTGGTTTTTCTGCCTCTCTTTTAAATCTTGTGAATAAAATAAAAGTGCTTGACAGAACATGCAAAGTTAGTTTTGCAACTGCTACACAATTTTACCCTTTTCTGAAACCCTACTTTTCAGTTTTTGTAAATTGAACACTTATTTTTTGTTGCTAAAAGGTGTCAAGTTCTTAGAATATTACTTTCTTTATTGTCTTCATGTAGTTCAAATGACCTGTGTTTGAAGAAAAAGATGTGATGAATAATTTTTGAATGTTCAGTGCAGGTGTTACAGGTATTATCAGCCTTAAAAAATAACTTCTTTAAAACATCTTGTGTATAGCTAATGAATTAAGCTGTAGGTCTGTAGCTTTGCTGAGCACAGTAGGGCTCAGAATAAAATTCCAACCTTATACTTAGCAATGTTAGGTAAACGTTTCTTCAAGAGAGATTCAGACTGAAGATGAGAAAAAAAGAGTTAGAAAAGAATGAGAAAAGAGAAGCTTATAATGTGTATTATATTTAAACTGACTATAGCTCTGTAAACAGTGTCACAAATATTTATTTGTCCCCAAAAGTAGCAACAAAAATTAAGAAATGTGAAAAATACTAATTTGGAGAGCAATACACAGTTTCTTTCTTTTTCTAGACAAGACAGTCAAAATGACAAAAACCGCCACCTTTGTGTTATTTAAAGCAAGTTGTATGTGTTAGCATAGCTGTCATCAACTGCAATGATAAAATTATCATTGTTATCAAATACAGCTATAAACTGAACACGAGGCATGCCTCAGGTTAGTCAGAAGAGGTCCTCTGTTTTTCACTGTGCATGCTTGCTTGAAATGAAACTGTGTTTTATTGGTTAACTGGGATGCTTAGCATAATCACTTTGCAAGGCTGTGGTGGAGGGAGGTGATTATCACTGAGAACAGATGGGCAGGTCCAAAGCGTTGCCAGAATCTGCACAAGCTCCATGTACTGTAGGTTCTGGCTCTCTTTTCCTTGGCATTTCTGATTTTTATTCATCGTGCATATTACAACGGGCTAGCTGAGCTAGAGGTCAGGGAGCACTGACCTTACAGTTTAGCTCACAGATGCAGGAGTGAGGAATTCAAAGCGCTGTCACTGTATGTCTGAACGGATGGGGCAGACTGAATTTTGTCCAATTGCCTCCCTAAATGTATAAAAGGATTTGTCTCCGAGCTTAGCACTCTGCTCTGCATCTGTAGCTCTCTGTGGATTGTATTGTGTGTGACCAGAAATGATATTCTCGGATATGAACACTGTCTCTGCCTCCCCTAAAGTGCATCCTCCTAATGGGACCCGGTTTTATACTTTTCAGGTAAGTGAACTTTAATAAAAATGAAAGGATTTTAAATGATAGGTAAACTTTGAGTAAGAGTAGCTAATATGTTAAGAAGCTTATGTATTCATTAGTTTTGTATAGGTAGGAGAAAAAAATGTAAGAAATCAATATCATCTCAGTAAGTTTGCTGCCTTAAAAAAATCAGCATGTAATTGCCCCTATACTAACACAAAATTACATTCATTATGATTTTGCTATTCTTTGTGTTTTCCAATAATAGTATAATCTTGCAATTAATTAGATTTATAATTCCTTACATGGACCCACACTGTCTTTCTGTTTAGCTCAGATAACCACTCTGTTGAAATTCCCAGAAATTACAAACTCATATTATACAAAATATATTTTAAAAACTTTGTATGTTGTACCTGTCTGGATTTTTTAATATTAATCCTGAATGTAATTTCATGCTAGCTGATGCTTAATTTGATTCCTGTGAATAGTAATCATACATGTGCAATCAACAGAACAGCAGAATCTATTGGTAGGATTATTAAGGGTCTCGATTTTAAGCCAAGTTTTGCCTCATCCAGGTAAATAAGCTGGTGCTTAGCTAAAGGTAAGAATGTATTATATACTCTGTATCTTAATTGCAAACCAATCTAATTACAACCATCTTTCAGTAGCATTTCATTATAAGTAATCTTCAGTACCTTGGCTCTGAAAAACTATGTAATCCTACAGTAAGATTTAACAATAATAAAAAATCCCTCACACACACCCCTGCCCCAGACGGTCCTCACAGCACTCTGGCCCTGCAGGGCAAATAAAACACTCCACTACTTAAAGTGGCAACAGCTTTTTCAGCTCAGCCTCTGATACAGTTAGGATTTAAATATGCTTCCTGTTCCCGATAGCCTAGCAGGTTTGTCTTTTTCATTACTTATGCTATTGTCGAGGGATTCTTTAATATGTAATAAACCCTGTGTATACAACCAGAACAAGCAATCTGAAGCAAAGATGATCGTAAAAGTTGCTTATAAAATGCATGGCAAACATCTGTCACAAAATCCAGGTACAGCATTCTTTAGGTCCAATAACTGCATTTCATTCTTGTCTTCTTTTAAATCCATTGTTTTTAATTTTACTGTCTTGCCCTTCTTACAGTGATGTCAAATGATAGTTGAGGGCTGTGCAGAAAGAATGGCATCCCCCTAACAGTGACGATCTGCTGATCCTGGCAGTGATTCAGAGACATGAGTGCCCCAGGCCTGTTCCTCTACAGCATGACTACTTTTTTCACACACTGACATCTAAATATTCTGTACAGCCTCCTGTAGCTATGCTCTTAAACACAGTTCCTGATGGCAGGTATTTCTGAGTATGTTGAGTTAAAAAAGTCACAAAAATTAGGATGCTTGGTTGTGATACAAAACTGAATATTTTATTTTGTGGTACTTTATGATAAGTGCTGGTGGTTAAGTATATATATTTTTGACAATATGCATTATTGCTACTAGCCATCTCTGTGATTACAGTAGACATTATCCCACATACAAAAAATTCTCTTTTCAAAATTATTTCTTCCACAGATTTTTGAGTTAAGGGGTCACTAAATAAAAGGAACGTAGAATTAAATTTCCTGTTGCATCCTGGATACTTTAATGAACAATGTAGGGTTAAATGACCTTGGAATGTAAAGCTGATAATTCTGGGCAGTATGTGTTCGCATTCTAGAACAGCTTGGTGTTATCAGTGCTAAAAGAATCCCTGAAAATTAAAAAAAACCCCAAAAACTAAAGAGAGCCTGTATTGTCCTGTGATGTCCTTTTTAAACTTTTTCCCCATTTATTTAATTATATATGTGCAATATAAAGTGATGTGAAGCAACTTTCCAGTTCTTGCCTTGGCTTCATTGTTTCTTGTTTCCTAGATTTTGACCACCATGTTTGCACTACCTTCTCTTTCCGTCTTGAGTTACTTCAGTCTTTGCTTACAAATGTAATAATTGCTGAGAAGGACTTCATATGTTTCTTGTTACTTATTTTGATCTGTTTTAAAGTACTCTCACCTTTAGCTTTCCTACCTATTTTTTTGTTTCTATATGTTACATTGAATCTCTTTGAGACAGAGAATCTCTTTTGTTTACATAGCTTGCAAAGTTTTGGGACAGGTTAATGGTTCTTAATTTGAAATATGTACACTAGTATTTAACCTAAATGTGTGAAAATAATCTTAGCAAAAGCAATGTCTAGCATGTTCAAAACTGAACAAATACAAAAATTGTGAGATGAGGGCCTGAACATGGATTGATGGAGGGCAATGAGTGATTAAGCTACTGATTTCATTGAACACTGATGTAATGATTAAACAGTTGAGTTAATTGTGCATTGATTCAATAACAGAATATATTAATTCTTCCAGCAACGGAAATGGTACTGAAAGAAGCAAAAAGCATGTGTGCAAGTTGTAACTTTATTATCAGCATTTCACTGATTTCTCAGGAAATAAGACCAAGTTGGATTCTACTGGCCAAGGAATCAGACTGGCCATACAGGGATGCACCTAGCAGAGCACTTGGGCTAGGGATAATCATAGTTACTGTTTGACAGACTAACTATCTGAAGATTGACAGACTAACTATCTGAAGATTCTTGATGCTCCAATGTCTGCCCCTAATTACATCAATATCTGTGACTATCTAGAAGCTATGATATTCCTAGTACCATGGTTCTGCTCAGGAAATTTGACCTGAAACTCTGCAAATGTTAAAAACATTATTTGGTGCTGCTTGCCAGGCTTGTTTCCAGCCTGGCTCGCAGGTAAACGAGGTCCGATGCCCGCATGAACTAGCGACTGATGGATTTAAGGTAACTGAGGTTTGCGTGCCTCAGTTTCCCAGTTCAGCCCAAAGCCATCCCAACAGCAAGTAGTTCTTGCTGTTTATCACGCCAGCAGCGAAGGCAAAGAGTAAAGAGTTGGAAACTCTGTTAGCAGCAATCCAAGTTTATTTCCTCCTGCCTTGGGGGGCAGAGAGGCAGTTACTTGAAGGGAAGCCGAACAGAGAGACCCTTACCTGCTCTCTGGCTGCTAGTTTTAAGGTATTACATCATGAGGTAGAGATAACAGAATTAACCAATCATGAAAGGAAGATACATGATAATAAACCAATAAAGACATCTCAGGGGAGGAACAAAATCAAACTAACAAATAACAAAACAGCTGGAGGGAATCTCAAACCACGCTGGCCTGTTACAGGACTTGAAGCTTCTGTGATAAGAAAGCAGACATGGTGTGAGTGACATGCAAGGGATGTGTTGCTATGCTGTAAATTCTGCCTTTTGTCTGCCTTCGGGGGCAGGGTCCTGTGATGGGAAATCAACCCATCTGAATTCTGTTTCTAATACAGGCTGCACCATAGCAACAATTTGGTTCAATGTATTTCCTGAACCAGTTGCTGTAATTCAAAGCTTAAGCTTTGATTCTTAGACTGTACTTTATTAAAGTAATTAAAATAGAAAACTATATGAGAGGAGCTTATATAAAGAAGTTATGTATTGTCTGAAAGGGAGGAGTTATAATGCTGTTATGAGCAAGGTTAAATTTTATAATAACAAGGGCAATACCAAAATTTAGTGCTTTGTATTTCAATAGCTGAGTTTCATCTCAATTTGCTTGTGCAAACCTTGACAGACTTCTGCAGCTATATAACAGAAAGCAGTGATTTTCTTTATTTTTGCATTCAAGATTGTTTAAAAAATAGTATTTCTGCTGCTTGAGGTGGATAATTTAGTTTCCCAGCAGTCCCATAGTGAACATCTTTCATGAACATTGTAAACAACAAAATTGAAGTAGAAACCTTGCCTTGGTCTCTGCTTGGTCAGGTATTTTGCTGTATTTAATGGCTATTTGCCTATAATAATGATACAGGTGGAAAATTTTGGCTTAGAAAGGAGATATTTTTAACTTGATTATTGGTTGTGATACTGGAAACATTAATTCACTGGAAAAATATTTTTATTCAGTCTGTTTTTACTGGGGCCTTGAGGGTTGTTCCCTTTTTTATGAAAGCGTAGCACAAAGGAACTTAATTTTGGAATTTCAGATTTTGTTTCTGGAATTTGTCTAATACTGCTTTGGTCATTTAAAAGCAACTTTATGTTTGTCTTTATCATATCCAGTAAATATGTTTTGTTTTCTTAAATTGGTTGTATACAGTAACATGTGAACATGCACAACTTCTGAACACACAAAGTATCTTCACATTGCACATGATGTTTATTACAACAGAATTTGAATTGAAAAAGGCTATTTTTCTCTTTCAATATCTATGAACAATATTTTAGCTCTTGCAAATTTCAGTTGTTAAACTAAGCACACATCTAAAGCCCAAAGCTAAGCACAGACCTAAACAGAAAGTAAAAGGAGTTGCAAATAGGTTCCAACTTAGGAACCAGGCATGTGCAGTAGAGAGAGAAAAAAACATCCTCAAATTGCTGCAGTACTTGAGGTGTCATGGATCCAGCTGAATCTTTAGCTTTGAAATCAGCAGTATATAGTAACCATTTCTATAAATCTTAACCACAAACTTTTAAAGACTTGGAAGCAATACTAACCCATTTTATAGTCAGCTGAGATTTGTGGTTTATAAATGCACTCCTAGGACAACTAGAGTGTACTCCTTTTTGCTGAGAAGTAGTGAAGTAAGGGCTGGTCTTTTCTGAAAACTTGGGAGATTAAAGCAATTTTTTAAAGCTATCTGATGATCAGAAGGTCCATAAAGAAATAAAATTACCTTCTTACAAAACCTGCAGAGAAATCCTAAAATATTCACGTGACATAAAATTGTAAATATACTATGAAGTACTGTAAAAGTGCATTGCTGATCAAAGGTGTGAAACTGGGTTACTGGGAAACTGGGAACATTTGTGTACATACATATCTATCAACATGATACCGATTTCTGCTGGCTGTTATTTCTTAGCAACTAAAAGTTACTAGGTGACAGTGAATTAAGAGAATGCAAGTAAAAATGTTACTTTTTGGTACCCAATGTGCTTTGAGCTCTGTGGAAAACCCCCACATATTCTATAAGAAATGCTGGATGTACTCATTAATTTTCGTATTAATATCTATATTAATAATTTAAATCATCTCTATACCTACCCAGAACTTCTGTTTCATACTGTCTGTTTTAGTAATTCTATTTTCTTTCATGTATCTTATATGAAAATAGTAAATGAAAGAAAAAGCCACTTCTATTAGAGATAGTATCTTGTTAGAATTTGTAATTGTACTTTTTAGCATACAGTTAGTAGGTACGCCATGCCACTCTTGTTTAGTAGGCCATAACTTTTCAACTATTTTGTTGCTTCACATATTTCAGTGCAATATCATTTAGTATCAAAGAAAATAGCTTTTAAGTTTCTTTGCAGAAATAACCCAGTGCTATGAAAAAAATATATTTATTCCAGGTGACAGACATGGGTTATTAGTCACCTTGTATCTCACACCACAACAAAATTCTTGTAAAATTGGATGACTCTGTTACTCCTCTATGCAGACTTTAATTGCACATGTAGAAAATATGCCACATATAACATGCAGAAGAGAGCCAAAAATTTGTGCATGCTTTCAGACCTGTGTCAACTCATCCATGGGAGAACTGTGGAATCTGATCTTACCTTGACCTTCAGCTGGCTGAGCACGTGGGCAGCTCCTTCCAGCAACCCTCTGCAAGGCGTGAGATTTCTCTCATAGTTTTGCCTAAATAAAGATTTTTCTGTTCTTATTTATGGCACGAGCACAGTACATTTTTTTCAGAATCATCATGTAAAAGTTCCAAGGGCATCATCTTTGTGAAAGCCAATTGGTGACTTGTATCAGTAATAGTGAACATCACTGGAAGGCCATCACAGGAGTCCACTGAGTAACTGGCTTGGCGTGGAAGAAGTTGTGGTGCAGAACGCGTGGGTTGCTGTGGACTTCAGAAGCTCTGAAAGATGTGTTAGTGAATATAAATAACAGTGGCAGAAAGGCTGACAGTGAAATAGTTTTTAGAGACTTCTGACATGTTAACAGTGGCAGAAAATAGTAATGCTGGACCAGTGCTTTACTGTGTAACCAAAAAAAAAGTCTTTAAAAAATATGGGCAGTGTCAAAGGCAGGAGACAATAATAAAGTGATTTGCATTGCAAATACCTTGGAAGTATTAATAGCTGTATAAGTGGGTTTTATATAATTTTGGAATTTAGGAATTTCAGAGGAGTACTGTGAGTAATATGCTTACAGGCTCTTTTATTCAGAAATAAATGACAAATGGCAATAAAGGTTGGTCTCACATTGTAAGTTAGTGTTATTTACTTGTACTCTATTATTCTGTGGTACATATTTTTATTTGCTGTTTGGTGAGAACAATCTTAGAGCTTTTCTGCTCAAATACAGACGTGTTGATGTGGTGTTATTCTGACAGTAACCAAAAATATTAATTTCTCTGTACATAACTATAAAATTTTGAAGGAGAAATATTTGAAAATTTTATACATGAAAACATGCTATGCCAAATAAACTTACAATAATTTTAATCTGGTAGAATTATTTTTAGAATGGAGAATGTGAGCATTTGTTAATCAGTTCAGCTACACTGACAATTTATAGGTTTAATAATTTTACTAAGTTGGTGAGAATGTGGCAGTTGGACTCTAAAAGTGGAACAGAATTATTCAGTCTGACAGGAAAATAAGAACATTGTCGAAGTGTTTAGCTAAAATGCGTTAAAACTGTGTTACTGTGAAGTATTTAATGTGCCTTGAGTATCTGGAGAAATAATTTTGTTTGCACAAGAAACAGGTTTTTTCTCTTTGCATAATTCTGTTGTGCCAGAGAATTGTAATTTGGGCCATCAGAGCTCATGAAAGACAATGTTTTAACCACAATCCACACCTATGTCACACAGACCACCTCTGAAAAGCTACTTGTTTTCTGGTTGGCTTCTGGTTTTTAGCTGGAATTGGGCTTCGAGCTGCCCCATCTGTGGGGCTGCCCCACCACATACCCTCTTCCTGCTTAAAAATCAGTAGTGCTACACGACCCCGTATTTTCTGTAGTTTGTTTTTCCAGCTAGTCAATAAAATGGTCTGATAGTTTTTATGAATCTGCTCTGCATGCAGTGAACTGGGAAGGGTGACTCAACTGAATATTAACTGATAGTTTTGATCTATAGGTAACATTTGCATCCTTCTCTGGGTAGAAACACAGGTTGCTTAAGGAAAAGCTTAGAACCATTATGGTTCTAAGATAAGCCTAATTACCATGAATTCAGTAGTGGAAATCAGGAAAATGAATCCTTCTTGCCAAAAGCCTCGAGTCAAAACTAGCTGTATGCACATACATATACACATGTTTTCAAATAAAACCCCAAACCAATTAGGAAAGTAATTGAGCACAGAACTCTACAGTATTTTTGTCTATAGTATTTTTCAGTTGTAGAGACTTTGTAAATTATGTTGCTTACTTAAAAAATGTAATTACTGTAAATGAAGAATAAGAATACAGGATCTTTAAATACATACATACAACAAAATAGAAAGACAGAGCTTAAAGTCTTTGTGTCTTAAGTAAATATTCATGTAGATTTTACTTTTGCTTGTCATGAAAACATATTTTTTCCACATAATACTATTATTTCATTTGTTGAAACTAAACATTAACCAAGCAGAGCAGTCAATGCAACTTTCCTGTGTGGAATTCCTATCATGTAGAGTCTGGCCACTTCTACTTTGCAACGTAATGAGGTAGAGTCAGAAAGCACCTTTCCTTTTTCTTCCAGAAGCACTGGAGCTAAACCAGAGCTGCTGTTTCTTTTGCAGCTGAGTGGATGTGACCAATAAAAGCAGGGGGCCAGTAGGAGGAATAGCAATAGGAGTGCTTTCCTCCTATGCCAGAAATAGGATCATGGTACAGTTTCTGAATCATAGCTAGAAACCATGTTTCTGGCTCAATTTCAGAAGAGCTTTCAGTGTTGGATTATTTTACCATAATTTGCATGGAAAATAAAGAAATGTACTGGTGTTTTCCAGACTATTAAGGATACTAAGGTTGATTACACATTAATGTGTGTTGGTTTGATATTGGTTGGTCCAACTGAATACAAGCTGTATAGAGTTTCAGGTAATAAGCTTTCTTTATAAGGAAAACCAGAATGATATAGTTATAGCCTGCTCTGAGGACAGCACAGACTATCTCTATGTGGATGAATGTCCTGAACATCCTGCATAAATTGTGATGATAATCTATTGGGAATTGCATGGTTTTTCCCTTGATGAATATTACCAATCTTGCTATGCAGCACTGATGAAACATTCCCATGCCTGTCTAGAGGAGAGTGTACATAATTGGCTGCTTTCATGGTACATTTCAAATAGATTCCTAGTAGTTGTTTCAGATCTAGATCATACTGCCTTCTTCTTTTTGATTTGCTACACGTTGGACCAAGTAGGGGACTGTCCTGGGGTGCTGTTATGAGGCTCCTGTATCCCACAGCCGCCTGCTCAGTGCCCCAGTTCCTGTATCTCTAAGGCGGGCCCGGGGCGCGGGGCTGGAGCCGCGAGGCCCCAGGTGCAGCGCAGTTCAACGGCTCCGCCCCACGGCCCGGGGGGAGCGGCGGGAGCCGGGCTGGGGGCAGGGAGCGCCCCGGCACCGCTGCGCTGCTCTCTCTCTCTTTGGGGGCTTTGGTTGTTCCCGAGGCTTAGGAAAGGTTTTGTTTGTTTTCCCCTCTTTCTTCCCCTGACCTCCCTGCTTTCCTTCCCTGATCTCCTGCCCGGGGGGCCTGCGGGGTGGCCCCGGTGGGCCTGCGGGGTGGCCCCGCCGGTCCGAACCCCGAGGAAGACGCGAGCATCGCCGGCTGTGAGGAGGAGAATCGGCGCTGAAGAAGCCTTACAAGGTTTCCATCCGCCCTTCTCCAGAAGCCTGCTGTGTGGACTCCCCTTCCCGGAGACTGGGGGTGGGGGGTGACCACTTACCGGCTCCTCCAGGGCATCCTTTCCTTTTTCTCCCTTTTTTTTGTTCTCCCGGTTGTATTTTGTGTTAATAAATAGTTCAGGGTTTTTTTTTCCTTCCACTTTCATTGCTTTTGTTAATTTTCCCCCTTTGGTGGAGGAAAGGGGGAGGCCCCTTTCCCTTGGGAGGAGGTGCTCACTCCAGAGCGTCTCCTCCTAAAAATTTTGTCTCTAAAACCGGGACAGGGACACTACCATCCTAGCACAGTATTAACTTTATTTTATATAAAGCACTTTGTCCTCAAGGTTTTTTTATACATTGTTTAGACATTTGTAAGGCAAGAGGATCTGTGGCCTGCCTGATACTCATAATCTATTCACTATCAACAGCATCAGCTGATGACGTTGAAAGGTAGGCGATATACATGAAAATTTCTTCTTTTACTTACATCTGTCTTAAAGCAAGGAAAGAAAGCAGGTGAAGGCAGAAAACACAAAATACTTGGCATGTTGAACTGTCCTATGATCGAAGGCAAGCAACAAAGTGCTTAAGTGATTTTAATGATTTTAAATACTTTGAGATGTGAATAAAGTTTTTGCTGAGGAACTTATGAGAAACTACGCCTGTAGATATGTCTGTTTTGGGGAAATTACTGTGATAGAAGCATTAAAGTAAATAATTTTACCTTTATTTATAGGTTGTATTTTCATTTTGAATGCAATAGTGTTAGTATACATCGTAAGATTTTTAATCCTAAATTTCCTAGTAGTGATTTTAGTAAATAAATTTTATTTTCCCGCATCTATTCTTGTCTAGTTCAATATTCAATTGGCAGTTATACTTAGCAGAATATTTATGGAGGACTGTGAGGCTAGGATTGTTTTAAAATGACAGCTGGCATAATTCAGTTGAATTGTGATTCACTCAAAGATGTAAACTAATGAGAAGAATATGGATTCAGTATTTTCACTGAAAGAATTAGAATTAATGATTCATGGAAACTTAAATGTTCTGTGATATTTTTACACTAGGAGGAATTTTACAGTTCTGCATGACTAAGAGTGCTTATTCCTATGAAATGTGTTACTCCTACTGATGGGTCTAACAAAGTATGAATTAATTTTTATTTATATTTTTAATTAAGTATTCTGCATGCATGGTGGTGGCACAGTGTGAGGAATGATTTTGTCTACACCATCAGCCTCAACAGGGTTGGCACTGAGCAAAGCTTCGCGAAGAGCGGTGAGATGTCAGTAGCACTGACAATGCGTTGAGGGTGCGGTTGTATGTAGGGATATGCTGGTGCTCTGAGCCTAACCAAGGAGTAAGGGAAGATACTTGATCTGGATTCTTGTGTTATGCCTCCATTAGTATGTAGTGTGGCAGAGTAAAAGTCAATCTGTAGAGCAAAAGAGGAGGATCACGCATCTGTGTCATCCACAGGGAAGTTGTTTTGGAATAGTTCATCAGGTCCTCAGGCTGTACATCCACAAAGGGATGGAAAGCATCAGATTCACTCTCACAGGTCATCTTTCAATTTAATTTTTTCCAGGAGGTACCCTGTGCAGGCACTATGAAATCTCGATGCAAACCAAAGTGAGTTAAGACAACGGGGAATCTTTCTTCGGATTGCCTGATAGAAAATGAAACACTAATGTAGACTTGATTTCTCTAATGGCAGGACCTGATAAACAGCATTTCAGAATAAGGGCCAAGATTTGTCAGTCCCAAATCATGTTCAGGGAGAGCATATTTCTCTGAAGGAGTCCAGGAACATAAGGTGCCCTGTGTTGAGCTAACCTTTGTCAATACAACTATATTGATAAAGACTATGTTGACTCTCTAATGTCATACACTCACTTCAGATGAATCTCTTCAATGCATGCTATTTGCAGTGTGTTTTATTGTTTTCTTAGGACTCTATTATAAAAATAAATATTATGTGGAGAAGATTATTATTAGCATCTCACATTTCTGAGCAAATAAAAAACTATTAATGTACAGTTTTGATAAAGAAAATTATTTCTTTTGCGTTGTTACGGAAACTGCTTTTCTTTGCCATACTTTTATGTTAATAGTAGACACAGAAAATTATTTCAGGTTAGTAATTGAACATCTGTTTCATGTGGTTGGGAACATGAGTTTCAGATTGGCTCAGTGGATGGCTTTAAGTTATCATTTTGAGTGCGATCACACAGCACCTACAGGAGGTCCAGGGGATCAGTCACAGCCAGAATAGATTTAGGAGGGCAGGTCCTGCCTGATCAACCTGATCTTTTATGATGAGGTGGCCCACCTGGTGGATGAGGGGAAGGCTGTGGATGTTGTCTACCTGGACTTCAGCAAAGCCTTTGACACCATCTCCTGTAGCATACTCCTGGAAAAGCTGGCAGCCCATGGCTTGGACAAGTGCACCCTTAGCTGGGTTAAGAACTGGCTGGATGGCTGGGCCCTAAGGGTGGTGAATGGTGCCTCATCCAGCTGGTGGACGGTCCCTGGTGGCGTCCCCCAGGGATCAGTGTCAGGCCCCGTCCTATTTAATGTCTTTATTGATGATCTGCATGAGGGGATTGAGTCTACCATTAGGAAGTTCACAGACAACGCCAATTTGTGCGTGAGTGTCGATCTGCTGGAGGGTAGGAGGGCTCTGCAGAAGGACTTGGACAGGCTGGATCCATGGGCTGAATCCAATGATATGAGGTTCAACAAGACCAGGTGCTGGGTCCTGCACTTGGGCCACAACAACCCCACGCGGCACTACAGGCTGGGGACAGAGTGGCTGGACACCAGCCAGGCAGAAAGGGACCTGGGACCAGACTGACAGCAGCTGACAGCCAGCTGTGCCCACGTGGCCCAGAAGGCCAATGGCATCCTGGCCTGTATCCGAAATTCTGTGGCCAGCAGGGCCAGGGCAGTGATTCTTCCCCTGTACTCAGCACTGGTGAGGCCACACCTTGAGTGCTGTGTCCAGTGCTGGGCCCCTCAATTTAAGAAGGACATTGAGATGCTGGAACATGTCCAGAGAAGAACAACAAGGCTGGTGAAGGGTCTGGAACACAAGTCCTAAAAGGAGTGGCTGAAGGAGCTGGGGATGTTTAGCCTGGAGAAAAGCCTCGGGGGAGACCCCATCACTCTCTACAACACCTGAAAGGAGGCTGTAGCCAGGTGAGGGTTGGTCTCTTCTCCCAGGCAACCAGCAATAGGACAAGAGGACACAGACTTAAGCTGTGCCAGGGGAGGTTCAGGTTGGACCTGAAGGTTAGGAAGAAATTCCTCACAGAAAGGGTCATTGGTCATTGGAATGGGCTCCTCAGGGAAGTGGTGGAGTCACCATCCCTGGAGGTGTTTAAGGAAAGATGTGGCACTTAGTGCCATGATCTGGTTGACAAGGGCATAGGTTGGACTTCATGATCTCTAAGGTCTTTTCCAACCTAGTTGATTCTGTGATTCTGTATCTCGTAATGTTTGAAAAAATAGTATGGCCTCTGTTGGCCTGAAACCTTGGATAGATTGGCTAGCACTGTGAAGCAAAAAGCTAAATATCTGCTAAACAGCAAAAGAATGAAATTAGTAACTTACACTAAATACACATACACAGACATCCGTTGCTTGAAGTAAAGCTGTCAACATCAACCTTTGTGTCTCAAATAAATCACATTAGCACATCTGATGACAGTAGTGTCTCTGTTCATCTCCTGAGTCTGGGAACACGGTAGAATTCTCTCTTTCGAGCAGCCCAACTCCACTGCAAGTTTGAGGTTCAGGCAAAGTTTCATCCTCTCTTTCACTTTTGGTTTGTGAGGAGATTCATAACAGATCTCTGAAACCAACTCTCCTTCCATTACTTATGATTTTTTATCATTCAAAGGCAATTTTTAAAGGGAAGCTTAAACCTCTGGAAGCACGAAACAATCAGTAATGTTATTAGTGTCAAATTTAATCTGTAATCTTTGTAAAATAACAATCTTTTTTATTCTGCAAGTGGAAGATTTCATTGGATTATCTAGTTTTAAATGCCCTTCCCTCTTCATACAGGCATCTTCTACTCAAATGCAATGTTTATCTGTAAGAATTTTTACATGTGATTGCTAGAAATAGAAAATAAAGGGAAACTTACATGTTCCCCCCAATAGTCTATATTTTGCTGCTATTTGCATCAGCTCTTTGCTTTCCTGTATAAAGAGGGAAATCTGATGTACGTTATAGCCTCTAACACCAGCTCCTGATCCTGGCTGCATTTGATGTTCAGTGGGCTGTACTGAGAATTTCTCTCTTCAAACAACTTTCTGGAGAACGAGCAGTTTTCACTCTTTCAGTCAATCAGAATTACTAAATTAAATCATCATTACTCCGGCATGGTCTGTGACTCTGTCTCTAGAGTAATTGTGATGGGATTTATTAGAGCAATATTTTACTTAGTGTATTTTAAGCATTTAAGGAGAAAAGGCAGTTCAGAAGTTCAAAGAAAATGCTCATGGAAAAATTCACGTTCTTATTTGTCACTTTTAAAGTAAAAATTAAAAGGATGAGTTAGATGTCAATTTCTGTTGTAAAATAATTTATTTTACTAACTCAATAAAGACCCTAATACTGTCTCTATGACAGACCATTGATTTCCAGGTATTTATTCCTAATCCTTTACTACAAGCATCCATGTATCTTCACAGGACTAAAGTCTGATTGTAAATTTGATATCTAGCTAGTTTATGCTAAAAATTTTCTGTCCAGTTAAGTGAAATCAGTAAAGTTGTTATTCCATCAACTGTCAGATACTTTTTTAGAGAAGTGGCACTTGCAGGTGCACCTGTAGCTGCGTTTGCATGGTCACTAGGCTTAGTAGCACAGAGAAACATTGCTGCTCTCAAATATTTTCTGCCTTCACTGCAAGACTTGTCTATTTTAATTCTTTGATTGGTTTGGGGTTTTTTTCACATCAAGTGCCACAAAGATGTTGTGACACTTCAACAGAAGTGTTTCAGAGCAGTTTCTATGTCAATGGCAAGTTAATCCATTAATGCCTTCAAGAGCTCTGAATTTCTTTAAATAATACATATTTTGTATTTTATGGTAAACCATATGAAGTAGGTCAGTACTTCCAGCATGTTTGTGAGATGATACTATAAAAGATTGTTTTTTTCTGACATTTAATTTGAAATATCTTGATAAAGATTTGTTCTGCAAAATTTGAGACATTCACTTGAGAAATCTTTCTCACAGTACCTATGCAGTCACTTTTTCACTGAATTATTTTTTGCCCTGTAAATATATATAAATCAAGTATATATACATGAAATCGATTATGTGCTTGTGTGCATATACATGTATTTGACTATGAGAATACAGCACTTTGGAATCTGTTATAAATGGCAAGGCATCAGAAATCTCTGGAGCACTGAAAGATTTTAAGAGTAGGAGGTTTTTTTGTATTTTTGAGGGATTTCAGCAGCCAGAGTTTAAAAATATCTGTGAGAAAGCATGAGCTCTTACATCTATGCAGCTGTCATTAGCTGTCACAGACCACTTAAATATGGTGTTGAGTATTATTTAATTACTGACACTATTCATAAAATATTTTGTGTTTTTCCAGACAAATTGGAGGGTATGGCAATCTAGTCTTGCTTTGCGTACGTACAATCAGCCAAAGGCTGATTATTTTGTGGCATCTGAGTAAAATAATAAACTAAAAAAATTCTAATGTCAGGGTGGAAGTACGGCTGAAGCGCTTGGTGTGTCACTGAAATAGAGCCCAGGAAGGAGTCCAGCCTTGTGTGTTGGTCTTTTATCACACCTCTAATCCTGTAGGGAGGACTATGATTTATGTGAAATGCTTGCATATTTCAGGATCTGTTTCCCATGCTATCTGACTAGTTGGGAGCTCTATAAATAGAACTTTTTTATTCCTCAGCTTTTTTACTGCTTTTAGAATATCACTGGGTAAGGTAACAGAAATCTGATCAGAGAGAGCTTACCTTTCTTTTCTCCAGAAAACAATGGACTGTCCAGGCAATTCTTTCTCATCATTCTCATTTATTATCTAAGTGAAGCAAGCTTCACTTAAAGACTTTAACCTCTTGGAGACCTCTGACCTTAAAGAAGCTGGGAAAAATCAGCATATGGTAGGAGCTGATAGGTTTGCTTGCATGTTTCCTCTCTGCGATTCATTCTGAAAATGTCAGATTTCAGAAAACTGCTTCTGAATACTTGATTTCAGTTTCAGGAAAAAATCTATTAGCTGATCACCCATCAATGAAGAAGGATTTCAGAGCTGTAAGGTGAAAAGCCAAGGGCCAGATGCACAAGGAGATACTGTCACAACTTTTATTTTGGGTCACAGCTTTCACTAGAAAAGTAGGAATGGCTCTGTATCTTAAGTCTAAATCTTCAATGAAGCAACAGAGAGGAAATTTGGATTAGTATGCAATTAAGCGCCTGTAACACTTGAAAACCACATTTAGTCTGTCTTTTTTCCCCCAAAGGTAGCCAGAACAAGGAAATGAGGTGTGTTGACCAATAATTCAAGACCAAATGTGTTTGCTTCTGGCAAGTCAGCACTTATGAAAGAATTTCTGGTAACTCCCTCTTCACCAAACAAAAATATAACAAATCTCCTAGACCTCTGCAACTGGGCAAAGGGCTGGAGTTAGCTCTTTTGAAGACCACCATTCTTGTAAAAGGAAGAATTTAGAGAAAGGTATTGTTTTAATTAAAGAGAGGATTTTATCAAGAAGACAACTAGCATTCATTTCAATCTTGAGAAACTAAAGTGCAGAGTAGTGTGTTTGAAGAATATGCTGGAAGCTTTCCTATGGCAGCTGTAGCATCCGAGATCCAAATCACAAATTGGATTACATTTCTCTCACACACAAAAAGGATATGGATATTTTCAAATTTAAGTCCCACTCATTTTGTGTACCAGCTGCTTTATCACCATTTAGTCTGCTGTTATTCCACTTACAGTTCTGATATAGTTACAGTACTTTTATCATCTCACAGAACATGACAAAAATATATATTCAGATAGCAGCTGAATATACAGTATGGTATGACTGCGTTGTATAATCTGCAGAAGAAATAATAAGAGCGTTTTCATTCCATATGTTCTCCATATTTGGGAAAACCAGTCATGTTAGCTCTGATTTTCACCTCACATTTGCACAAAACCAGTGTAAGAATGGAGAGTCAAACCCATTATTTTCTTCCACCCAATTTCTTCCAAATAACAGTGTTATATTACTTCCTGACAGGGTTTAATTAACAGCTCTGAATATTTTACATAAACTAAGGTTTGAGGTTCTTCAGAAAATTCAGCAGTGAATTTATCTGGCCAAGAGAAACTTAACAGGCTTGCTGACATTATTATTTTATTTACTGTGCATACCTATATTTGTTTGTGATGTGTGAGAGTTAAAATAATTTTGATTATACAAATTTTATAAATGGGTGAGCACAGCTAAGACATTGTTTGCTAAGTGAAGGCACAATTCTATTTTTTCTCTTTTCAAAAACAAATCTGGGTTAAGGATCAAAGGAAATACAGATTACCTTTGTTTTTCAGTGTTTTGGGATCCTCTAAGCACTCATCTTCCCAATATAAGTTTTACCTTCACTTTCAGGGAAATGTTCATCTCACTTGATATTCTATATCTGTACTGTGAAGCTCTACAAGACTTCTAAACCTACTTTCAGATCCACCAGCCTTTTTTGTGTACTATTAAATAGGGTATAAACTACGGTAAAAGTACCTGTTCCAAAGATTATATGAGCAGCTGAGGATGCTTATCTTCAATTTTTTATGTGCTGATTTTTAGTCAAATCAGATTTACTTACAGTAATTACTTGGTTTGTTTTTAAACTTAGCTCATATTTTTACATATTGAAAATTTGAGGAGGAATAGGTTATTCTTCATGAAAATTTTGTGCAGCGAAGTTTGACGTGTCATTGTATGATCCCTTCTTGCCTAACGTTATTTTAGAGATTATGGTATAGACGTGGTAAAATGACTCTTTTATACTGAAATAAACACCATTCACTGATTTTTATAGAAAATGTTGCGCATATAACCACAGTAAGACTGGCATTTCCAATGAAGACCAGAGGTAGTTTTGGTTTTTATGTTCATCTTCCATTAACTAATACATCTAAAAATACAGTTTATTTATAGTTGTAGTAGAATTGCTTTCAATTTGAATACTGTCTCTATGCTATGTTTACTTTACTTAAATTGCTGAAGGAAATTTTTGTCTGCTTAATTTTCAAAATAGCTTTGATGTAATCCTATCTGTCAAGAATTGAGAGAGCAAAACAAAATTAATTATGTCAAAGTTTACATATCAAGAGATCAGTCTTGACTTAATAAATAATGGTATAGTATCCTTGAAAAACACCATGTATTAAAATTGGCAGCCCTATAACTGCTCTATGATCCTTGTTTTTGAATAAAAAGAAGTGCTATACAGGTCAATTTTAAGAAGACATTTTACAGGAAAACTTCAATTTTTGTACATCTTGTCTAATCTTGACAGATATTAAAATCAAAGACTTCTGCTTTGTTAAAGGAATTCACTCAAGTTTGTAAGAACAAAAATTAGACATTATTTCTGAAATTCAATGTAATTTTTCACTTTTCTAAAGTGATAAGGGGAGATATATCTGCAGATTTCAAGTAACAATGTTTTGAACAAACAATATTTAAGGAGCAGTTTGGTTATGAAAAATGAAAATTACCTCTCTTATTAAAGCCTAATTGTAAAAGTAATTATAGATTTCACCATGCAGTACAGTTAAAATCCATCCCAGTTTTCTCTTTTCTGCCATGCTGTTTGATTCCTTACTGAAGAAGATGCTAAATTCTGCAAGTTCAGCCATGGAATAAAAATACAATAACTAATAGTATATATCAGGCCTAACAGACTGAGAGGCAACTTACCTTTTGTCCTCTGTCTCTGAAAAGTACATTTTTTCCTCCAGTAGAACTGTGAAGAGCAGATAACTGAAGCTTTTTTCACTATTTCACACCATCTATGATGGTTATAGTACTGATCTACAGCAGCTTACAAATGCTATGACCTGCACGATGAGGTAATATAGGTATAGATCTACTAGGTTCTTAAACTCTTTACTGATTTGGTTCTAGAGTAGTGGAGCTGGGCAGTTTGTAGCAAACAAATGCAATGGCTTTAGATAAGCAGCTGTCCAGAAAATATTTCCCCAGGTCTGAGAAACAAGGACTGTTTTATTCTAAAGAAACTAAGTGTGTGCAACTGCAGGATCCAAGGACTTCTAGTAAGGAAGTTAGGAAGTTACTGTCTAGAAAGAGAAGAAGAACTGGTCAGTGTCTGTCACAGAGTAAAAAACTACACTGACCCCAGATTTTCAAAGTCTGAGTTTATACTGGCCTGCTGATACTTTCGATTTGTGGGACCTTTTTTTCTCAGTAATGTTAAACCTTTTCTCCATATCTCAGATATTTCAAAAGTCCTGTTTTTGAAGTGAGCTGTTTGGAATAGAATTCTTTAGGATCTCCTGCTTGACTATTTGATGCAGAAGGTGCCACAGTCTGTTAGCCAAGGATGACTTACAGAGGGGCAGAAAATGCAACTCATTGTCAAAAGGTTTGTGTGGAATTTATCTTTCCAAATATCCCTTTTTTAAAGCAAAAACTCTCTGGAACCCATATAAGACAATAGGATGTGCAGGTTTTTTTTCTAGGTCAAAATATAGTCTTTGGGATTAGGTGGGTATTGCAGTAGAATGAGTGAATTTGTTGGTAGACCCAAAATTCCAAGAAGCAGTATTTATTGCAGCCCCTAGCAGAACAGATGGAACTCCATGCTTCTCAACTTGCTAATTAAACAAAAATTAAAGCTTGTTTCACATAGGCTATTGCCTTTCTTTGTGCAGAGCGGTGACAAGAAGGCATATATTTCTCTTTATATCCCTCTTCTCCTTTCTTTCTTCTGCCTGCTTTAAGAAAAGCTAAAATTTTGTGCCTAATCTTGAGATATAAGGGTAAAATACTTTGAGAAATTTAAGCTGCCTTCACAGCCTGAAAATTGACATTCTTGGGCTTTGTGGGGTACAGAGGACATTTCCATTTTACGTCCCGCTGTGGTAATAATAATGAGAGTTTTACCACTTACATTGTAAGGGTAGCACTGTTGCAAGTATTCAGAATGTACAACTGCTGAGCCAACCTTTTCCATCTCTTAAAGGAAGGATTAAAGATAAAGGATGACATGTCTTGTAGTATCACTATCCTTTTTATGAAAATAAATGTTATCTTTTGGTGTCACTATCTTTCTGATTTAAAATTGTAAAGCATTAAGGTTTAACTCTGTCAGTCTTAGAAAGGCTGGAATTTGATGGCAGTATTGTATCTAAATTATAAAATGTATGAGATGCCTTGGCTAGCATTGACCATAGCTACATATGTCCACAAATATATTATTCTATAATTAATTTCTATGATGCATTTACTTTAAAAGAAATCTCTGTTGTCCTGCTATTTGAAATTGTTGGAAATTAGCAATACTAAAGGTATGATATTAAAAAATATAATGGTTTTCTGACTTCCCACAATTATGCAGAACCTGCATTGCCAATATTCTTACAACACTAAACACATACTTAGTCGGAAGTACTAGAATTTATTTGCCTTTATTATTTGCCCTTGCTATGGTGCATTTTTTTTGAGTATCAGATTAAATATCTGATGTCCGTCTTTCTAGATGGAAAAATTGCAACTGACTTTAAGTGGTTCTTAAAGAGCTCCCAAAGATAGGAAGGATAATAAATTTTCTGTTTATTGCCAAGGAGCAGAGCCACAACAATAAACATGAATCTATGACCTGTACTTTATTTTCAGTGTTGTTGGGAGCTTACTGGTAATTAAAGCATGCTAGGACTACTGCTAAGCAAGAGTTAGTTTTCTTTTTCTAGGGGAGGGAGAATGAATGCAGGATAGTGTCAGGAAAAAAGGCAGAAAAAAGTAGTCAGCATGGATCCATGATTTCTTGACTTTCTTAGTTACCTCTTCTGACTTGCAGTTTCACTCTGCCAAAGGGTATCTATGTCTAGAAAAAGAAATAAACAATAGCCACAGCTAGTATTGTACAAAGAACAGTATACACAGCAAGCAGAAGAATTTACAAATCTCTGTCATCCTTTCTTAGGAATTAGAAACATCTTCCAGTGATTTCAACTGTCAATTTTTTTCCTTCTTTGAAACTTGTTTTAAGAACAGACTTGTTCTGTTAGGTTGCCTCTCCTTAGAGGGCCTTTGTGATCCAGGAGCAATGAGAGGGTTTTGTTGTTCTGTATGCCATAAATACAAACCAAAATATTAAAATACAGGCTATGGGCTTTTTTATCTCTACTGAGCCCAAAAAAATAAAGTCCAAGTTCTCAATTTCTTTTCATAATCCTATTAATAACAATATAGGACTACAGAAAAAATCCATTAAATTTTTCAGGTTACTGAATATCTCTCTTGCTGTATTCTTCCTTCTCAGAACTTATGTCCACTTTCCTTCAGCACTCATGAAAAGTATTTTAGATGAATGACCTAGAAAGACCAAATTTTTTTCCTCTGTCTGCAAATAGCTTGTGCATGTTGTGTTTACCTTATTTTAGGGTGCTTTCAAAGTATATTTCTTAAACAACAGAGTTAAGAAACTCTTTTTATTCTTTATATTAAATATACACTTGTAATTGCACACAAAATGTATGTCTTAGTCATGGCCTAATGATGCCTGCCTTTAAAGACAGGACCGGTCTAAAAAAAGGTAGCCTTAATAGATAAATAAAACAGTATAAAACTTACTTTCAGTAGATGGTTTTTACCTGTGTAAAATGGTTTTATATTTACCTGTGTAGATGGTTTTACAGTGCGTGAGCAGGCAGTTTGATTTAAACAGTAAAAAGCTTTCCAACATCTACATGGGAAGTTTGCTAGCACTACTCCAAGCATGTTTTTTCACATAATTCAGTGCATGCAACAAAACTGCCCAGAATAATCAATAAAGATTTTTATTTCACTTTTGATCACTCTCATGTATTTTAATTTAGGCTTGAAAATTCTAATTCATTGCATATTATCAGACTAGGAATTCAAAAGTAAAAAATCTATCCAAAAAATGAACACTTTGATCTGTGAGAGCACTTTGAATCTTTTTGGAAGAAAAACAACTCACCAGGTCCTCTCCATCTAAGCCTTTTTGCTATGTTAATATCAATAAAGTTTGTGTTGATGGAATAGTATGAAGCTATACAGATCTCCTCTAACTTTCTCTATTCATCTTACCACTTTTTCCCACTACACTCCTTACATGCTGTCCTGAGAACAGATATTATTTTGGAAAGGACATTATCTTTAGACTTATCTAATGAACCTTTTTCTGTCCCAGTATGAAAGGCTATGGGAATGCTAGAAGTTTTTAGACTTGGAATATTGTGGCACCTGCTCAACAGGACGTTTTATTGCCAGGCACTGATGTTACAGCTAAGTTAGAGTGAAGCAGCCACGAGACCGATGAGACAAAGCTAATGGTTTGAAGAAGCTGAATTTATTACACATTTGAAGCCTTGCTCTAGGTAAAAAGCATTTTCTTGTATTAGATTAGAAAAACAGAACCATTTAAAAAAAAATTCGTTCTTTCCAATCACTTTTCCATTTTCTTAATTTAGATCACAATGCAATTTCACTTGTAGTTCTTTTCTAAATTTTAACTATACAACCTTTCCCAGAAGAAAGTAATACACATCAGATGCACAGTTGTTCCTCTCTCTCCCATCTTTTTCTCCCTGCTCCAGACTCCTCCCCTTTTAGAAGCAGGTATCTCCTGTAGACAAGCTACTATACTTTTATGCTTCTCTCATGGGCATGGGCTGGTCTGTCTGTGTTCTCAGCAGCTTCTCTGCCCTTCTTCTGCAGTGTTCAATTCTTTGAATAAGGGACATGCAGAAAACAGGGGAGACATTTCAGAAAAATGTGCAGTGCAGTGTGCTCCTCTCTTGAATGTGCTGTGGTTGATATGCAAGCCCTGCAGGAAGAAAGCTCCATGGTGTAGGAAATAGAGAGCCTCTGTATACGGGATGTTGCAGAGCTGTGCACAACACCCCATTGAACTCTGGCTGTGGTGATTTCCCTTCACGCTGTTTTGTATTGTTAGACCTGAAGAATGTCCTACAAGACAAGATAGCTGTGTTACCTTGGAAACATCCAGCTGCCCATGGATAATCTGCCCAGCACTTTTGCCATTTTTCAGAGCTTTTAGCCACTGTGGTCTTTTTATTCCACTTCAGCAGCCTGATTGGAAAATATGAGTTTGTTATGCAAGAGCAGGTCTTGCTGTCTGTCCAAAACCCGAATGTTTCTCATTTACTCCTTCTTCCATCTCACTGTTCACCCACGGAAACTGCCATTATTGCAATAGTTTTAAAAAATATTCTTTCCTGCTTCTTAAGGATGGCCTCAAAGTGCGGCACCATTTTCCTGGGACAAGAATCAGGCACTAATTATTGTTTCAGGTGATTACTTACTCTCAACTTACTGTTGAGATGTGGAGTTGTGTGTCTCAACTCTCACACAATAAAGAGCACGAAGATTCTGGCTGCTGCTGCTAGTCTCAGTTGTAATATGCACACAAATTATATTGAGGGACATCAGACAGTACATCGTTCTCTGTTTTTGAGATAGTGTCAAATGTATCTGAGTTAAAGGGTTGAACTTCATGTTTTACTTAAATAGACTAGCTTCTTGAGTCAGTTAAATTGAGCCACTGAGCTGTGATCCTGAAAAACTGTTACAAACTTCTCATACAGACTCAGGCAATTTACTTGACCTTCCTTTTCCATCATTCTTCAGCAGTAAAATGAGGTTAAAATGCTGTTTCCCCCATCCTTTAGTCATCTGATGTGTTTAGATTGAATATGTGAAGGGAAGGGAGTAGGGCCACTGACTACATGACTTTCTGTACTGCTTTAAATGTCACAATTTTCATTTAGGAATTACTTGCTATTAGCCTTCCTGAGACATTTTTCCCCTGTGTACTGGTACCAAAGATGGATTTAGCAGAGCTGCTGCAACTACATGTCCATCAGCCTGAGAAATGGAGGGAGGGAGTTATTGGTGACAGGGCCATGCTGCTTCAGAAAGACCTGTAAGAGCAGTATTCCCTCTGAAACTGAAGTAGCACTTGGTCAGTTACAACACAGTGCTATTATTAATGGACTGCTTGTAAAGTCAGGGATATAAATAATCCAGTGTAATTAGGACTGTCAAAAGGACTCCATCAATTTTTAAGTCTATAAAACCATTCCATAAAATGTGGTCCTCATTCTGTTTCACATTTAAAGCTGATAACATTGTTTTCCTTTTCAAGTTTTATGCAAAACTAATCCCACTTAAAGAGACTGCCTTTACCCACATTGTGCTGTGACAGATTCCTTAGGAAACATCACCAAGGAATGTTAATTTCATTTGTGACTTCTTAGTAAGGCATTTTCCATGTAGAAAAACTCAAGGGAAAAGGTCTGAAATAAAATTCTCCTCCATAGAGCCTTTTCTGGGGACATGAGACAGATTGGCAAAACCCAGCACAGAAAGAGAACTGCAGCAGTCTTATTTTTAAAGTGACTTTCCAAATTTCTGGAGAGAGGAGACATTTTTGTAGATGCTTTTTAGATTGAAGTACACAAGGACTTATCAAAGAAAATGTTTTCATTCTCTGGATGGACTTGGAAGATATGTTTCATATTGCTCTGAGTATCAGTAGGTGCTGAGAAGAACACACTAGAGCCTGTGCTTTAGAAATGCAATAAAAGAGACAAATATCTAGGGAACAGTCAATTCTGAGGCACGTTTGTGAGATGGTAAAGGCATCAAAATGTAGAGAAACAGTGAGACACAATGATGTGGAATAATCTGGCATCAGGGAGTGATATTTAGTATGTAATACCTAATAGTTATTTAAAAACATATTAACAAAATGGGAGGAAATTTGATTGCAAATAGGTAAAGCCGGACTGAATCATGTGCATATAAAGAATGTTCCCATTTCCAAAGATATTGCAGCAGATTGCTGATAAAATTACTGTTTGTCTCCAAAATGTCTTTGTCGTGTTTTAGACTATGATTAGTTTCTAAAAAATCTGAAATCTATGAATTCGAATACAAAGACTTTTGCTTTATGTGATTATATTGAAGAGATTTTTTTCAGAGATCTACATCCTCTCATTAAAAAATCACAGAATCATAGAATATCTGGAGTTGGAAGGGACTCCCTAGGATCTCTGAAGTCCAACTCCTGACCCTGCACAGGACACCCCAAGAGTCACACCATGTGCTAGAGAGCATTGTCCAGCGCCCAACCACCCTCTGGGTGAAAAATCCTTTCCTAATATCTCACCTAAACCTCCCCTGACACAGCTTCATGCCATTGCCTCAGGTCCTCTCACTGGTCACCATAGCTTATTAGCAATAGTTCATTTAAAAAAAAAAATCTGAAGGAAAAGTTTTATTGATTAGATTTTGAAATATGATGAACTATGTTTTCAAATAAAACAGAGGTCTCAGAGCATCATGGTCATGTACATGTATATAATGAAATAGCTGAGTAGATCAAGGGGTGTCAGGCTTGCATGGCATCTCATGTACAGTGATCAGACCTTGTAAGTTTGTTATAATTAAGGTGTGTGATTCTTTTGAATGGTAGAAGTACATTAATAAATCCAATTGTGTTGCTATCACAAGAATTTAATTCAAAGTCCACTGTAGGCCAAAGGGAATTAAATGCAAAGCATGTCTAATACTAAGTGCCTAACAGGAACATAATTGCCATGGATAACGAGAAATAACAAGATTAGAAATTAAAAATTGCACATTGTAATTCTGATTCTCAATTTATTGTGCATTAATTCAGTTGTGAATCCATGCATGGCAAATACCAGGACTGTGAGTTAAATAGGAATGGATCAGCTTTCATTGTCATCTTTTGAGGAGGTGGGAAAATGTAGGACTAGCAGGAACATACAAATTTACCCTCCTTCTAATGCTTACACCAACACAGACCCACACTTTAGTATGTTCTAGTTCACAGATACATCTTTGCTGATAGCTGCAGCTGTGGGAAATCTTTTTATTGCTCTGTAGGATTCTTGGGGAGTGTTATAGAGTGAATTATGAAACTCCTTCTCATACAAAACAAGGACTGGGTGAACAAAAACTAGTTGAAAAACATTTTATGAGAAACATAAAGTATGTTTTAAGTTGAACAAAATATTTCATTAGACAGGTACTTTATTTTACTTCCCAGCATGAAATATGGTCCTATATAAACTAAATACATAGATTTTTTCAGTATGTAAATTAGTTTTTTGATATAAAAAGTCAGTTATTTTTGAAGACATCAAAATTTAGTAAAAATATCAGTTGAATCTATCATCTAATGAAAGCAAACTTGTAAATTGTTTCATTTACATGAATTTCTGCCTTTTTTTGTGTTACTGTTAGAATGAAAAAAATACTCCTGTTTGTTCCATTATTTTTCTCATAGCATGGTGGTAAAATTATTTTTATTGGAGGTTGTCATGAACCTCTGTCTTTAAAAGTTACTTCACTGAAATATGTACATGATACTATTTGAAAGACTGACCAATATAGTGTAATACTGACCAATGAAGTATATAGATATTTACATTAGAAAAATATTTTGTATTTTGTATCATACAAGGTAGTTTTTAATCGCTCAGCTAAGCATTTTCATTTTTGCCCATCTTTATTTTGCCCATCTGCACATCCTCTCTTTGGCTTGAACCTGGTTCAGAGAAAAACACTGTAGCCTGTACATAAGTGCTTGCCGTATCTGATGAAAGATGAATCAAGCTGTCTTTCTTAGCTGAAGTCTCTGTGTTCAGCTGCCCACAAGTAGTATAGGTCAGCTTTTGGGCCATATCAGTGCCTTTTCAGGAAAGAAAATATCAGAAACTTTCACCTTGCAATCCACTGGACCCATCTTTCTTTTCTGCATGTGGTTCATGTCTTTTGTGAAGCCATACTAGAACCTCAGTGATGTTTGATTTTTTAGTTTTGTTTTATCCTGTTGGTAAGACAGCTATCAGCTGTGTCTGAAAGCCTGCAGGCTTACAGGAGTCTAAGGAGCACCATCCCAGGCATCCAGTGAGTAAGGTTGCTGCCCTGAATTAGTGCCACTTTTTGTTATCTTGTTCTGCCTTTTTTTTTTTTTAATGATATTGTTAGTACTTCAGATCAGGATGTCTGTTCTGATTTATTTCCAGATGTAACATGGTTTTACAGACTTTTTGAAGGAAGTCATAGTGATTACTCCTACGAGAAGCCTTATATGTGGGAAAGTTCTCTGAAATCTGTGTAATACACTCTTCCAACACACAGTACTCGTTTGATAGTGGAAGATAAAAAAATATAAGAAATAATGTAAAACCTGACTAGATGTCTAGAAATCTTTTTGGTTTGGCTCGGCTTTCTTCTTTTTTTTTTNAATTTTTTTTGTTTGGGCTGGTTTTTTTTTTTTTTTTTTTTTTTTTTTTTTTTTTTTTTTGTAATGGTTATTGGTGTTACAAAATTAGAGTGTATCATAGTGCTCCAACCATGTTGTAGCCTCCAGGGCAGGCTGTTTGGTGTCCCAAAAGCTGCCAAGCTCTTGTGCAGTCACATGAAAAAATACCAACAGACAAAGGTAAAAATTGGCTGCTGGACCATAAGCTTAGGAAACAAGGTTAAGGAAGTCCAACAAATGAGATATCTTACAGCCAGTGTGATCCCTGAGGGAATAAATGTTGCTTTGCTCACATGTTCATGCAATACAAACAGTGCTTTTGTTAGCAGGGTTTGGGTAAACACACCTTCTGCCTGATTATTTCATATGTGTATTCCAGAGAGCTGTGGCCAGTCATTTAAGCCATGCCCTCTATTTATGTCATGCTGCTTTTGTGTGTCTAGGCCAGTTTGGCATTTTGAGTCCTTAAGTGTTCAGCTGAAATCAGAGTGAAGACCTCTGGAACAATTATTTATGGGTTTGCTCAGGTATTCTGTCATGTTCTGTTCCTGTTTATTTAGTTGTATGACATGCAAAACTCTGTTTACTTTCTGACAAGGGATTAGTTTCACCTAGAGTAAAAGAATGCTTTGAATGAGCTTCTGCTGCTAACAGTGAGAAGGATCCTAAGCTCCAAGTCTTTAAAGCTTTTATGTGGAGAGATCAGTGGGGATTGTTAAGTTGACTAAACTGATGGAGATTACTGTACCGAACAGCCCTCACACAGCTGGAAAGGTTGGACATATGTTTCAGGCAAATGTACTTCAGCAGAGTAATTGGAAAGCAAAGCAGTGTCAGAGAGTTACATAATATGATGAAGAAAATGACAGCAAAATTCATTAGGGGCTTTTGCATAGAATTCACACGGAATTTAATGTGCTTTTATATATGATAAACAACATTTTTCCTAATGTTTATGGAATGTCTCTGTTTAATTATAAATAATATAAAGATGTTACCCATTAGATAATTGGATTAAGCTGTAATTGAAAAAAAACTGCCCCTAAATTATCTGGGTACTTTAACTAAATAGCAAGATAATGTTATGTGTTCATATAGTAAAACCAATCTCAGATTGATTTGAGGAAGACTGTTATTATGGAATCCAAATTTACCTCTTTTTGTAATATATTCATATGGAAGTTACTGTGATTACTTCTGTACTACTGCAGGACTTAACTGCCAGTGACAGTTTGTTCAGACTTTAAGGTGAAATGACCAATGGAAATTCTCAATAATGAAAAAGATTACTTTTACATTGTTAAAGTTACTTAGAAGCCTGTAAAAATGATAATCTACTCCTGCCCATACACTACAAATTTGCTCAAACCATACTGTGCCCATTTTTTTTCCTCACAGAACGCAAAATATATATTATAAAGTTTTTATTGTGTTTTAAGAAGCTGAAATGCATTTTGCTAAATACCACTGGAAATCCCAGAGTTACTAGGACAGGCATGTTGGCGTATAGATTTCCACCCAGGGGAAACCCAAGGCTGCCCTCTAATGGCACCTTCTCCTGTAATCCACTGTGTTCAAAACTGCCCTGTAGAGCAGCTGACCAGAACACCTGGTCATTACCCTGCTGTAGGTTACACAAACCAGCTCTTCTTTATTCCCGCAGAACAGGTGTTTGTGCTTTTCCTCAAATGAGGAAACGGTTGCAAATGTCTGGGGAAATTTCAGTGTTACAGAGTTCACACAGGGGAGAATGGTTTTCAGGCTTCATAAATCACTTCTGTGTGAAAAATAGAAGAAAAAGACAATGGTGCCTAATTTACGAAGCAGCAGGCTCTGCTGTTTGCAGAAATGAATTTCACTTTGTCAGCACACCACAATTAGAGATTATTAGGAGAATGATTATGACTGTGCTTTTTTATGCATCTTGATGTATGTCCAAGATTCACTTTTATCAGCTGGATATCATCCCAAATGAAGGAAAAAGCATATTCTGCCAGGACTTCAGATGTACACTGCCAATTGGTGCACCTGTGTACTGGTGTGAGCTTTACAAAGGGTCCAGAAAGCAATTGAGAACCTAATGCAGTGTAATTGTGGGGATTTTTTATTTATTTTTTGTTGGTTTTTTGAGTTTTATTTTGAGCCTTGTGAGAAACAAATTGCCTTTTGATGGGAAATGTACCTGTGATACGGAATAAGAGGGCTGTGTTCTACCTCAAAATGAGAAAAACAGGTGCTTTTTTGGCATTATTGCTCAAAATAAAAAGTGGAGGGGTTGGTGAGACTGTATTATAAAGAGCATTGTCACTGCTTTTGAGTACTTAAATAATGTATTTTATACACACTTTTGGAGTTTTTTTAGGTCCTGTTGTTTGGCTCTGAGAAGTAATTTCTGCTCATACACAAACATATTCCTATGCTTTTAAATAGCTACGTCTTTGCAGAGTACATTGATTTGACCAAATATGACTTCTTAAAGAATCACATTGATGCTGAGCAATAACAGAGGTTTTTTATACTCTGTAGACCTTTCAGTGTTACCTAAGAAAAGTTTCAAGTATATTACTCTTACCAAATCTGTCTGCTGGTCTGGAGGCAATGTGCCAGGTTGAGCTGAAACTGAAACTCAGGAGCATCTGTAAAATGTCACATGCTTCCTCAGAGAACTGGCAGTATTTCTAATGAAAAGCTGCACTAGAATTTAGGTAACTCACTTTTTCATTTTTCCAGACAAACAAGGGGTGCACAGTAATGGAGTGGTAAGAGCTGTGTTTACACCTACGCCTACTGCAGCAGCAGTAAGATGACACAAAGTATATAGCTGGGAAATGCAGAGCCTCTCAGGAGTAACCCTATAATTTTGTAGGCTTAAGAGAACCTTTCCTATAAGCGCTTAATCCTGTGTGGTGTTTTCATACTTTTTCTATGCAGCATCTGGAAGATTATAAACCTTGTAATTATTAGGAGAGTGAAAACTGCCAACTCCTTAAACTCAAAATCGTGATTTGTGAGTAATTCTTTCCCTTTGTGAGCATATGACCTAAGTGTTGAAAACAGGCAAGAGAATAGGTAGAAAGTAGGTAGATACATAGATAAGAAAATAAAGTGTTGATGTGTACTGAGATGATAGCAACTATCTTGGATCTCTCTGTTTTCTTATATTCGCCTCCAGGCCATTTTAAAAGGCAAAGTTATTTCAAAGGATGTTTCACTGTACAACCTTCTTTTAAATTCATATTTCTTATAACGTAAAGCTATGTAAATGTCTAATTTGTGTCCCACCAGGTGGACACACGGGATATAAGAAGTTAAGAAGAAACTTTCAATTATGTTTAAAAAAATTCCTTATGTTAAAATAGAAGCAAAAAAATTTACTGAAAAAAAGGCATAACCGTGAGAACCTTGCAAGACCATAATCTGAATGTATTTATCACTGGAAAAAATAGTTTTACAAAAATATTGTCCGAGTAGGGGTTAATTCTGAGTTCATGAAGGCATAGTCTGACCACTGGTCTGTCAAGGGCGTTAGAGCTGAGAAGGGAAATTTTAGGACTCCTTACGAATATTTTATGTCTGTGAAAACTAGGTACCAAGTTGATCTAAGTTTGATTGCTATAGACACTAGACAACTTTGAGCATCTCCGGTTTTGGTGGGGGAGGAGTTTATGTTTGATTCACTCAATACTTCATGCTGATAGTGTTTCAGTGCAATAGCGGGGAAGGTATTTACACTGCTTATGCTGGGTGTTTAAAGTAGCTTTCCGGATCAGGGAGAGAGAGAGTCTTTCATGAGATCATACTTAGGGCTTCCCTACCCTCAGGCTGTGATTACAGACCCCTGATGTGATATACCAACTGTCTGCTGTCCATGGGGCCCTCGTGGATCTCTGTTCTCTCCTTCCACTGCCAGGCTGTAGCTTCGAGGTTCTGCGATCCCCTTGTGCATAGCTAGAACTTCTGCTGGGTGTTATAAATCACCTCCATGGCAGCTGTGGGGGTTTGTTGGGGTTTTTTTTGTTGGTTGTTTTCTTTTCCCCCATGAAAATTTCTAGTTTTATTAGGTTGAGTAATCTAAGAGAGGAGTCAAGTAGGCTGCAGAGGTCAGTATATGGGAATGGGACCTATCCTTACAGAACCTGTAAACTCATGTTGGCTTGTTATGTCTCCTGAAAGTGTACTCCAAATCACCCTGGCAGAACTCCCCCCTGACTGCCCTCTGCTGGGGATGCTGCTGGGGCAGTTTGGTTTCCAATCTCCATGCCTTAGTTAGGCAGGATTACTATCCCCCCCTTCACCAAAAAAAATCAGCAAACAAGTTGCTTTGATTTTCTCTTTGACAGAACTGCACTCTGTCACTCTCTGGAGTTGATGACCTCTTTCTAATCTATATAAAGTCTTGAACCGCTAAACTTGTGTAATTTATCATGTCATTGCAGCTGTCCTCTGGGATGTTGTACAGGAATTTTGATTATTTTAATCATATCATTTTAATTGGCTTTATGAATTATACTCTTTAAAAGTGAAAAATAATTACAGAGTGTAATTTACATTTAGAAAGAGCACATAGCTCATAATAGTGAATGAATTTACATCTACTTGACCTTAAGCTTCTTCAGTGATGGTGCACTGATACCGACAGTTTCTAACGTTTTATACTCTTAGTTCTTAGAACAGTGGGTTTGAAGGGGTTTGGAATTTGGGTTTTTTTCAAATACCAAGTCTCCCTAGAAAATAAAGATTAAAAAAGAAGACTCTCTGAGGCATGTCTCTGTAAAATAATGAAACTATCTCTTTGCCTAATGCAGACCCTCAAGTCTGCAGTTAATATGATAATATAACTATTCTGTTGGTTTTTCCCATATAGCAGTTAATTTATTTGTTCCTATCTGTTTATCAGTATTTTCTAGTACAAGATAAGCTGCTAAGACTTTTCTAGTTTGCAACTTTACTTGAATAGATGCATTTTAGTGTCAAGCCAAATTATAAATGCTGCCTCCTATATTAAAAATATAGTTGGAAAGTGGAAGTTGTAAGGAAAAAAAGTCTAAGAAAAGCTAAGTAAATACTATGCTTATCTGTTGACATTCCATATGTACCAAGACCAAAGAAAATCACTAACTTCTCTTCCCAAATCAAAACACCCTCAAATCTGCATGTGGTTATTGTACAATATAAAGCCTGGAGGCCCTGTATTCTCATTTTCAGTATTTAAATAGTAGAATATTGTTCTAATAGCCTGCTAGGAGTCAGTTACACCTATGTATAGAATCTAATCAATTATTCGTAATTATGAATTCATTTTATGCCTAAAGTATTGTAAATACTGGTTATGGTGATACTTCAGGGACCCAGGGAAATGCTAAATTAATCCTAGCAATTTTTTTAAATGTCAAAGTAACTAATTTTTTAATGTGAATTTTTTTTATTGAATGTAGAATTATATGCACTTCTCTTAATTTTGTTTTGGAATAATTGAGTCCACTGCAGTGGTTTTAAGGGAAACTTATATTCGGTGAGCACAAAGTCAGAGTTTATTTTCTTTTGCAGAATAAATTCTGTCCTAAACTATTAATATATGGAGTATTTCTACAGTTACATAATAATCTTCCCCTTTAAAAAAAATACATATATTCTGAGGTAAGGACACAGCCCTAAGAGATTTGTAATATTAAATTTTAGGTCAAATTATATTTCAGGAGAAAGCTGAGGGGCTGATCTTTCTCTTCCCATCACTTAATAAAAGTGATAATTTTGTTGGTTATTTTCTGGATGCCATGAGGGTTTCTCTCAGAGGCAGAGCATGCCCATTGTACCTGCCCAGCACATTGGCACAGCTGCACTGAGCTACTGCTACTCAGAGACTATGTGAGATTCTGTGCAATTACAATGCAAGCTGCTCTCCAGCAAGCTTCCTTGCATTTCAAACTCGTAATATTTTAGACTTTAAAAAAAAGTTTAATTATCTCTTAAAAAATTGATCTGTGCAACTGTACAGAAAAATGAAAGCTGACTTTTTATATACTAACTTGATTTATGTGACAAAGTGACACTCTTGTATATCCTGCTCTGCAACAGTGCAGTGCTTCCATACTAAGCAACCAGTATTCAGTTTTCATTACTCTGATTCCATTTTCTCCTTATATTTGGTATATTTTTAGTTCTTAATCATTAGATACAGCCTCCTTTCACAATAATATCCCCCACTTCTGCCCCTAAGGTTCTTCATATTCTGAAGTTGTATTTTTTTTGATATGTTGGTAAAATTAACTGATAGGAAGTAGGTGTTGCTGTAGATTAGCTGTCAAGACAATGGGAGGACAGACATAAATTTATATAATATCTTTTCTCTTGATGCTATTCTGTAGTTAAAGTTAGGCTAAAAATTCTGACATTTCCACTGTTCCAGTGTCTATAATATTAATAAACTATTGGCCTTTCTATTAATTCCATGTTCTAATAAGCAAATAATAGGTAGGAGCAAGTGCATATGAAACTTGTGTATAAAACAGCATATGAAAGCAAATAAATGGGTTTTTTTAATAAATAATTGCCTCAGCATTATATTTTATTTTATGTTATTTTATTTTATTTTATTTGTGGATAGAGTGAGAACAAATGAATGGTATGCATGACTTCTTCATAGAAAGTCTAAGGTAGACTGTAATCATTATTAACTTCAAGGGGCATAGTTTGGCCATCCTGTTCTTCCTGTCCTTATCACCACCTAGTTCAGATCTACAAGAATTAAAAATTATTTATGTTACAGTCTGATGGCATGTAAGAATGGAATAGGACTTGGCTATTGAGCCTAAACTAGACCAGTGTACCTATGAGAACATTAATATGTCTGTTACGACACTTTTCCTGCTAGAGTGGTTTTGTCTAGATTTATAGTTTATACCTCTCAAATGGATATATCTGTTTTGAGACAGATGGGAGAGTGGGCACTCTGTACCAGCTGTGTAGGGCGATAGACATTGAGCAGTCTCAACTTGGCTCCACTGCTTTTTGCACATCTTTCCTCCTCCTAGAAGTTGCCTTTGTTAACATCATATTTACATTTGCTCTCTGTGCAATATAGTTGTTTTCCTAAAAAACAGTTTTGCGCTTTTATTGTGAAGCATTTCTTGTAAAAGGCAATTGTTCACATACATTCACAGTGATAGGATTTACTAGATATTAAAAATAATATATTGAATGAGGCTAGAAATTCCATACAAAATTCAGTAATGCCTGTGTACAAAGACACAGCAGGATACAGGATGATCTCACAGCTTAATATAACAATTAGTGAATGCCATTCGTACCATGCATGAAGTGCTAATTCTTCTAATTATATTTAGATACTGTTGTTAATGTCTTTACATTGTGTGTATGTTCAGCATCAACGTGGTGTTACTTGAATAACACATTGCCCTATGGCAGTGACTTCTGTACAAAGACTTTTTTTTGCTTTCAGCTGTGAAGGTGGGATAGCACCAAATAGTGTGGGTCTACCAAAATGTCCCCTCGCAATGCTAAGTAAGAGTGTGAGCATGCTTTATATTAAATACTGTTTCTCCAAGCTACACATTCTTCTGCTTGATCAGGTAACCTTCAAAATATTCTGCTGAATCCACTATTGTAATATGCTGCATAAATTCCACTGCTTCCTTGGGAAGCAAGTAAACTGTGCTTAGGGAAGGGGTAGGTGCATGAATTCACAGTGCATACATTAAGTCAGCGATCCATTCTATTTCACTTGCAGTATTTGTTTTACTGCAAGAAAAGCTTCTGAGTACTAGCTGTGTCCTTGGACTTACAAAATATTGTAAAAGTGGTAAAATTTCTTCCTTAACACATTTCTTAAATGCGATATCCCAAAATTTCCTGCCCAAACACATCCTATTTCCTGCACAGCATGTACTTAAGGCTAAATTTAGGAAATTGGTGTTCAGTATAACTATCAGCTTTGCTACTGTGAATTTGAGTGTCATCTGCTGAAAGTTGCCTCTGCTAAACACAATGCAGGAATGTGTTTAGAACTTGGATTGTCAGAATCCCCTGATGAGTACAGGTGCCAACCTCTTTTGTAAGGAAAAAGCTATTTTAGTTTTAATAATCACAAAGAGTGCTTGAAAGTGTAACAATGTTTACAGAAAGCAAGAAGTGATAACTAAGAGGGCAGGAATGGTTCCATTAATCCAGCTATGTCCTAAATTTCATGGGAAGACCTTTGCCAATGGTATTCCTATCCTCATCATTGTCAGCAGCAAATTGCAGTTTCAGTCAAAGTATTTCTTTGAAAAGGGAACTGGAGCATGAGTCATCTTCATTTTGAAATGGACTTTAACTGGTCTTATGGTGCAGTGAAAGTCAAGAACAGATTAAAAAACTTTGTGATTTTTTTTGGAAGCTTTTTCATGTATTTCTGAAAACCAGTTTAAATATCATGTACTGGGGACGGTGCTCTAGTTAATAGGACCTTTCTGTGACGAGGCACTTATTCTTGAACAAAGTTGGTTTCCTTCTTGTCAGAGAAAATCCAGTCGCTAGAAGCAGATGAAAAACAGTCTCAGGAGTTCACTTGCAACAATAAACGGGCAAAAGTGATAAGGAAGCAAGCGGCAGATGTGAAAAAATAATAAAACAACCAAGTGCTGATCTATAGCTCCTAATGATACCTCCATCATATACTGTTATCTACATAGTTAACACTCTAGTAACTTTAGAATTCCTCTAACATTCCTAGTAACCTTAGGATTCCTCTGAGACTGCTGAAAATTGACCAGTCCTTTGGTCTCACTTGAGCTGACAAGTTATGGCCAACTTTGATTGGAAAACCAAACAAATTCTATGCTGCATATGCTTACTGCATATTTAAATGCAATGACTGAACTCAGAGCACCTTGGATACCTCAAAGAACAGTGTTCTGCCCACTGTAATCTGTGAGAGTTTTCACTGTTGTAGGCCAACCTGGGATTGCAGAACAAGGATATAATAAATGTTCAACCTTCCTCTGATTTTAAGATTACCTTTACCTGTCTGAAACTTGAAGGAACAAGTTTCTGGCTTTGCTCCTCCCTGGTGTGTTTGTGCATGTATTTTGAAGAAACTTCTACATAAATACTGCAGACTTTCTGTGTGTGCCAGCTATGACCCTTTTTCACAAAGCCCAACAGCCCGGCTTCCTCTGCTGCAATATCTCTATTACTACAGTAGCTGACTCTCCATGGTAGTAAAAATCTAGAATATGAAGTTTAAAGCTGGATACTAGTGTGGAATAAAACTAATGGAAAAACTAGTACAAATTACATTTGTTTTATTTCAAGAGCTGGTGATGGGTGCTGTGGCAATGCCAACGAGTGATGGGTAAGTGCTCCAGAGGGAGAGTAATGCTGTCTGAAATTTGACCTAATGTTGAATACATCAAGTCAAATTTCCTTTAGTGCTCAGATTCTTCTATTTGGCTCAGTTCAGATGATAAATATTTGGAAAACCAAAAAGGCAGATAATAACTATGAGGAAAATTATATAACTTCACACTTGCAATAGCAAATAAAGCCCTTCCAGATTCACATATATATATATATATATACATAACAGAGTTCCATATGCATCAACAGTGTGTCCTAATGAAAATTGCTTGCTTAACAGCCTTTTGAATACTATTGGTGGTTATTTTCTTTTTGTTTTCATCTGTTGGTACTTTTAACTACCAATATCTTCTAGCTGATAGAATGGAGTGCATCTAAAACCAATCACTGCTTTAAAGAATAACTCATGCTCTTATTGAAACAAGAGAAAACATTGAGCCTGGAAGAAATTCTGCAAAGAATGCAAAAATACAATGAGCTACTTTTGCAGCATTATTTCCTCTGGTTCTACAAGTTATAGGTTTCAAGGGACTTCCATGTGATGGTGGGAGCAAGAAAAGTGCAATACAGATCCTCAAGGGAAAATACTATGGTCCAACTTATGTAGAGGTAATGATGGAGTTCTAGAAGTAGACTCAGCCTTATAACTACCATCATAAATTTCCAGCTATGTTGTCAGGCACCTGATACTGAGAGATCAAGAGATTACACCAAAAGCTTTGTATGTTAAAAATCACACTGAAAACTGCACTGAATGCTTGCACATTTATAATCATAATTACTGCATGTTTCAGATGGAGGAAGCTCAAATGAATACATACCTACTTAAGCAGAAAGGTAAAGGCAAATTCTTAATTTGTAGCTTGAGGAAATAAAAGGGACAATTAAAACCAAAATCATTAGTTAAATCTGGCCTCTTGTTCTCACAGTATTACAGTCACCATTTTAAAAAAATGTATATAATAATATATGTTTGAAAATAATCTTGAAGCATCTGTTTTCTGTAAAGGAGCTGGGTATAAACAGCACCTTCACACTTCACTGGTCTGTCTCTTGCACACATTGTGAGTCACACACATGCGCTTCAGGGACAACTATTTTTTCTCTGTTTTTTTCTCCTCTGTAGAACTCTTAATACCAACAGCACAGGTGCAGTATATTCCACCCAGCATATCATCCCCATTAGCACTGACTTAATTTTGATTCCAAAATGTTAATTAATCTAAGTGACCAAGATAAATAAAAACTCTCTTAATTCAGATTCTGATGTCAACCAGCATGTAGTGGATTTTTCTATGCCTTTAAACTGAAGTATATTTTTCATATTAGAATTACTTTTTCAGTAATTTGTAATAGTAGTCATAATATCTACTGTAGTACCTCTAGGAACAATTTTTTTGTTACTTTTCTTTGTGGGCTGTTTTCTCAGAAACCAGTGCAGAGAAAAAGCCCCAATCCAGCATTTAAGAGATTAGCATTTTGAGTATCTTTCATCATCTTTCTCCTTTTTTTTTGTCAAAATAATTTTTGATAATTTGTCCTTTATGCAGTTTTCATAAGAAATGCATGATATATATCAAGTTGTAAAGGTTTTTAGCTGCACATATGTACATATTCCTTATAGTTTAATTGATATGAGTAGTTTTGAGTATTTATGGACTTTCACACAAGGTTTGAATTATTTTTTGTATTGTTCCATGTTCTTAGACACCAGGTATCCTAGAGAAATATTTAAAAAGAGTAAAACTGAAGAATTTTCATATTCAAACACAAAAATTCAAAAGCAGTCACCAAACTGAAAATATTTTGAGTTTACTTTTCAGGCTGCATGGTGTTTTACTAGAATACCTGAACTGAATATGCAGCTTGTTTCTCATTTTGATGCTTTGATGCTATCTGCATTAATCCCAAAATAAAAATGGTTAAGAAGTTAAACCACAGAAATAGTTTCCTGGGGAATTCCTGTAACTATATTCCTACTTACTTATTTCTGTGTTTAAATTAAATAGGTATAAAACTGCATTTATTAGTAGCTTATCCCTACAAAATCTGATGGAATCGAAAGACTTAAAAGGTTAAAAAAGGAGGGTGTCTGGGAAATAAATTGTTATTAAATGCAAAATCTAAATCTATGTCATTTTGTTCTAAACATAAGAGGGTTAAGTATGCTGCCAGTAGCAATGTTCAATTAAAAATGGCTTATATCCCATAGTTCTGTTATTAAGGTCTGTCTGTTTGACTTAATTCCACAATAAAATTGTTCTGTTAAAAATTCTTGTAACAACATATGGACAGGTTTTTGTTAGTCAAGCAGATGCACACAGAATTCTAATATGTACTTAAGGAGATACCCTTTTAAAAGTATAAAGACTTAACCTATATTTACAGCTGGGATTTGCATGAGTGTTTATTCAGTAAGGTATTAGTGGCCACTGTCATGCTACATATGCAAGTTTTTTTGAGGATATGTTCAAATAAAAACTGAAATCAGCATGATGAAGATTATGTCAAAAATAGCTTTTGCTTTCAATTTATATATTTATATATTTATATATTTATATATTTATATATTTTTATATTTTTATATTTTTATATTTTTATATTTTTATATTTATATATATATGTATATATTTATATGTGTGTATGTGTATATAAAACCCTAAATCAAGGCTGTGAACAAGTACTAAGTGTGCTTTCTGCCTAATTCAGCACACTGCCAGCTGTCAAAAAGCCTTTAGTCTGTAGAATGTTTCCCAGTACTACACTAACAAAAAGTCTAAATAAGGAGTGGTGTGGTTTTTAGAAGTGGCTGAGATGCCTAAACAGCTGGTAGCCTAAAGGTGTCAAACAGAGTGACATTCCTGAAGGTTGTGAGAAGGGGACACCAAGGTGGTCACAGAACGTGTGACATCTGTGTGTTGCCTCTCCTTGACTTGAACCTTAGATGTACCTGTGGGCCCCAGCCAAGAGTTTGGTTGTGCTGTGCTACATACTGCACACAAAGTGTGTGCAAGCCAACAGCATAAGCGAGCCAGGTTAGACAATGTATTGTGGGTTAGTTGACACAGAGCCCTTAGGAAAGGCAAGAGGCAGTAAGAACAGCATAAGGGGAAGTGAGCAGGGTGCACTGCCTTTCAGGCCATTGGTAAAGGACTTTCAAGGTTGCAAGAGAATATGAACTGGAAGTAGTACCAGTTCATAAGGGCTACGAATCTAAGTGTGAGACTTCTCAGGTGTTTAAATTGTTCCTGGGCAAAAGGATTTACAGTATTTGAGAAAAAGGTGGGCTGTTACGTGACTGAACAGCAACTGCTGGTGGACTGAAATGAAAAAAGAAAAGAAGATTAGAAGTCTGTAATGCAAAACATGTGCAATGAAACAAAAACATATCTACCTATCGCTCCTCTATGTGAGAAAAAAAAAAATCACCATTTTGATTATTGCTCTCTGTTCCTGTAGATAAATCTGGTGCAGAGAAACTCTGGACATAATATTTTGGGTTTAATTTATAAAATTAAGCAGAATTCAAGCTTTAGTTTACATTGTTTATGATTTTTTAGTTTAGACTGAGTTCCTCTGAGCTTTATGTGAGCACAGAGAAGGTACAGGATATGATGGATATAGTAGAGGCATAAGATATATAACTAAGTGGATATTTTTATTCATGTACTTGAGAAATTGAGAAACACTCCTAGAACCATTGCCTGTCACAATGTTTGGGTTTTTTGTTTGTTTGGGTTTTTTATTTTTTAAAAATCGTTGTGTTTTGTGCTGTGAAGTAAAATGAAAACAACCAGTCTATATTTTCAGCCTTAACCAAACTGGGCAAATGCTGCAGTTCAATACATTTTGATTTTCAGTGTCAGAAACTCTTATCTCCAAGCTGAACACCTATAAAATGGACTCTTCCTCTTTTTGCATGTATCCAAACTCAGTGTTCAGCCTTGCAGTTGTTTAACTCCTGCAGAAACACAGAAGTGAAGCTCTCTATGATGGGTGGCTGGCCAGCAGTGATCTGCCCTGTCCAGAAAGGCTGCCTGCTGTTCTGCTTCTGCCTCATGATTTTACAGATCCCTAATCTGCAGGATCCCTCTTAATCCATCCCTGCTGGCTTTAATTTTTAAGGTTTTGTTATAAGGTTATACCTCATGTAAAGACCTTGAACTAATGATAATATTTACAAATAATATTTTTATACTTCCATCATTGTGACCTACAACATTTGTTCTCTTCTGAAATATTGCACCTGTTGTTAACATTGGGACTGTTTAGTGTATACACTCTTCAATATTGGTGATACTACTGAAAAAGTCTAATTAAGCATGAGGTCCCATTGTTCCAGGCAGGGTAGAAATGTAATCCTGGCCACAAAGAGTGCACAGTGTAAAAATTTGACACATCAAATTAATGGAAGGGTGGAACAGATGTGGAAACACAGAAAAGAGTACGTTGCTATGTAAGACTTGTAATTCTTATTGTAGTTGGAAAAAATGGTTGGAACTTCCAGGTTTTTAAGGCATTTTACATGTTTCATAATTGAGTTTATCATTAGTGGATGTCTCCTGTCTCTAGAACTATAATTTATACTCTAAAATCTCAATACTCAGAAGTAATTCAGGAAAGACAAGATCCTATTAGACAGCAGTGACAGTACTGTGTCATTTGGAAGATAAAGAACAATGAAAGATTTATTCAAAACCACAATAAAACATGAGCAGGTGAAGATATGACACTTCATTCCCATCCAGCAAATAGCACTCTCTCTTGCCTTCAAAGTGTAAGTAGATTTTTCATGCAAGTTCTTTCATATAGTGTCAGGAAGTGACATGGAAAAAAGTACACATACAAATTCCTGAAAATCACAAAAGGCTAATTGATTTTTTTTTTTAGTAGTAGTAGCAGAATTAGTATTAGTATTTCACTTTTAAGGAAGTGATTTAGTCATTTTAAACCAGCCCTTTCTCCTAAGTGGAGTTTCAGAATGCTCATGCACCAAGTTCATCTAAGTATCCTTGTGTATTTGGAAAATTATCAGATCCAAATGTAACATGCTGGGTTTTTTTTATCATCACCTCATGCTTTGGAACTTTTGGAGGTCTATAAATGATTGTGTATTAACTCCACAGAAGGTATATATTGGTTACAGTTCTTGGGGTGACAGAACTGTATTTTTTCTCTCTTAATAATAATGATGTGAGTTGGCAGCAGTGCTGATTGTTCTGACAACAAGGTATTTATCTATTAAATAAAATTGAGCACTAAAAGATTATTAAATCAACCATTTGGAAGGTATTTGTTAACAGCTTTTCCTGATAGCAACAGCACTGAATATATCTATTCTACATCCATTTAATGGCAATAATGTGTTGAGCAAAAGTGATTCTTTTGATTACCAAGATACCGTGGATAGTTCACAAAGCTCTATTTTGGAAATTTTGGAGAACAGTTAAATATTTTTTTATCTGGAATTACCTTAAAATGATGCCCAACCACTGAAAAATTTTAAGAACATCTCTTCTGATTTATGTTGCCCTAAAGCTGGAAATCAGGTTTCAGAATGTATTTATAAGTAACCTGAAATCATACTTCTCAAGAAGTAAAAATTGCAGGTTTTTGTCTCTTACAGGATTGCAAATAAGTAAATATCTGAGGCAGGAGCTCTAGTAATTCATAAATTCATTCATAATATTCCTGAAGTTAGTAAGAGTTTCTTGCTTCACTTCTCCAGAACAGATGAACTTGCTTCTGCTGATCTTGAAAGTAAAAAACGAATGAGCTTCATTCATGTTTTTCCATTATTTTGCACTTCTGTTGACATAACAGACAAATCTGAAGGGAATTCTTCATCCATAAGCAACATGGTTTTGAGAAGTTTCAGTCTGCATCTTCCTCTTTACTGAAGATCAAGTGCTCAAATCACATACTTTGAAGAAGTTGGTTTGATTGTCTTACCTGCCTTTTGAATTTAGCACATTTGGAGAGGCTTTCTTATGTGGGTGGCATGGTTTTATTCTGCACAGCATCCAAGGGTTTAGTGTTCATTTTCCATATGACTTAAACTTCAGCACAGCTGCTTCAGAATAGTAGATTCTTTTACTCTTCTTAATCTTTTAGGGATTATTTTTTATCTGCATCATTATATGCAAACAGAACATTTATTTGCAACGTGGGATGCTATTAGTATTGAATGACATGGTTAAAACTAAAGCCCTATACGTAAAAACAAATATAAACCTACATACATGGGTAAAAACCACCACTGCATTTGATTTCTCATTGGATTAGTTGATAGTATTTATACTAATAATCTTAATGATAATATGAGTTGTAGTGTATTTTCTAATACAATACCTGATATACAGTCCTAAGAAGCAATGCTGGAAACCTGACAAGGCAAATATTCAGAGTATAAGAACTTGGTGTGTACTGTGTTCACAGTGGTGGCACCTTTTTTAATAAGCTCTACTTAAGAATCTCTGTCTACACATTTTAAATGCAAGTTTCTGACTTTTTTAGTTTTGGAGGTTATCATAAGAGTCAATTGAGTCATCCAAGATCTTAGAAACAACTATTATGAGTTGTGAATCATTTCCTCTTCTCTGTTGGAGCCCCATGAATTTATACAGCTGACTGCAGTCCCAAGGAAACTAACACTTCAGCAGAGCATGGTAGAAATGTAGAAATTCCTGTTTTGTATCCAAAATCAGGTTATTCTGTGGTTGTTCCTGGTGAGTGTTCCTTCTTCATAGGCATCATACACCATTGGTACAGCTATGCTGCTTTCCCTTCTGGAGTTAGGTAATTCAGGATAAATTATGGGTCTTCTATGGCACAACACAGCCATTCTCATGGCTGCCATATTTTGTTTGGTTTCTATGTCTGCTCAGTACAGTCTGGACTGGGCTTCTTTTTGCTCTTTTTATTCTTTGCCTGCTTATATATATAAGGAATAAGTCATAAAATGTTCTTTTTGTTCTGTGTGTGACTTGCACATGCACTGAGGGAGCAGGAGGCTCCAGAAAAACACACTAAAGTCTGTTCAGCCTGGAGATCTGAGCAGCACCTGAAGCTTGGGGACTACTGGCACTGATTGCAGATTCATACCTTTACTGGTACATTATATTGCCAGGCTACCTCATGATAAAACCAGATCAGAACTTAGCATTTTCCTGTCTAAAGCCTGCTGATGAATACTGTATGTGAGCGGGGTATTCTTGTTTTTCTGCTATGAGAGTTAAAAAAAAATTTCATCATTGTGTAAACACTGTGAAAGAAAAATTAGCTATCCCATCTGCCTTCCTCTGACTAACATTTCTTCCATCACATGTTTAACACTAAGCCTCTCTGATGGAGTTAAAAATAGACGGCTACAGAGGAGCCCACGTCTATTAATTGACATTCAGTCTTTGCAACTTACAACCATAAAATCACTGGAGTAACAGACCCAACCAGGAATTTTTATGAGTGAGATTTTCATTAAAGGCACCAGTTGCACTCTTCCTGTATTTTATAGTTTTGGAAAAATTCTGTTGGGAAGTTCAAATATGAAGATAAATTGCTGAGTCTTACATAAACTGGGAAAGAGGAAAGGGTTGATTTTAATCCCTCAGGAAAGTGAAAAGCGGAGGGTTTCATTTTTTCTGAGTCTCTTACCAGCCCATCATTGCAATATCTGATCAGCCCAGGATCACTGTTATAGTGACAGTGAATAATTGATCTGTTTTTTTGGCAGCATGACACAAAAGTGGAAGAGGAAAACCATTCCACTCTGAGCTTGTCACAGCCTAAAGGGTTATCTGGCCTGTGGGTGTGTAGAGGTCACAACTGTGGCTTCGTAAGACATGGCGTGGAGGCTTTATCCTTTAAATCTTGACTTGTAGTCTTGTAGTGGAAATGCTTTTAGTACTTAAGACAGAAGTAAAAGAGAGATGATCTTGCAGGGTCACAGTGGTGGACAGGAGACAGGCAGCTTTAATGCTTGAGTGATAATTCAACTTGCCCTGAAATGTCATGCACTTAATTTCTTTTTTTTTTTTAAATAACAATTCAGTAGTTTCTAGCAGGATTGCAAGTGTATCAAAACTCTTGAGCAGCAAACCCAAGCTATGGGCATAGGTCTATGATTCTGTGGAACTGAAGAAGCTGCATAACCACATAAACTCTCTTAAACAAATTTCCATATAAAATGTTTTATTTTCAGTTTTACTGAAATGATGGTTGGAACAGATTATATTTGCAAAACAAATTTACGTGAAATCATAACTATGATTCCTTAAAATTCCTGTATTATTGTAGAAGCACTGGGGCATTTTTCTCAATATAAACTCTTGAACTACTCAGTATCACATAGAGTTGCAAAATGTATTGATTTTTTTTTTTTTGGTAGATGCTTATCATTAAACCCATCATTGTATTAGAGACAGTTGAATGAGTAAAATAATAAAGCTGTTAAAATTGCATCAGAAGAGGCAGAACTGTTGACAAAAAGACTGGGATTCTGAGCTAAAAAAGACAATTCTTCTGTTAAGTATGGTTACATGACAGTCATGGCTAAGACTATCAAAGGATGCATATATTGATACAATGATGTATCTTTGTTCCACAACTAATGTCGTGTTAATCTTTAAAACCACTACCCTTCTGACTCATATATTATTAACCATGTCTTCTGCCAGTGTTAAGCATGTATTCCTTTGATGCACACAAGTACATAAGCCAAGCCATTGTCTGGAGGGAGTGTTAGTTAATACACATATGGTGAAATTCTTCATAGCATTGCCTTTCTCTATTGCTGAAAAATAATACAGTGTATTCAAAACATGACTTACTCAATTGCAATATTAAGTTGAAATATAAAGTATTGACTAAATGTCATCGTTTTGGTAACCAACTCTTCCTGAGCTTATTCCCTGTGAATACTGCTACAATTTTAAGTAACGTTTCTAACTCCAAAAATTGTAGTGTTCCATTTTAAATAATGTCATGAACGCTCATGAACCAAAATGAAAGCAACAAATGAATGGAAAAGAGTCAGGAATTAATCATACCTTGAAGTCACATGGAAGGATGGATGGATGGATGGATGGATGGATGGATGGATGGGAGGGAAAAAATTCACAGTGCATTCTAACAAAACACCTCTTCCAAATCCATAAAAAATTATAATTATTAGAGAAATACTCCTTAAACCAGTGAAGTAACTGCAAACATAAGATAGTTTTTAGTTACAAGAGATGCTTCATTGCACTGTACCCTTCCTGTTGATACCAGTAAGATTAACTTCAAAAGTCAGCTCTACAGGCCTATAGAGAACTGTCACCCATGGGGATATTTTCTTACAATCAGAGGCAACTTGCCAGGGAAACACTTGCATTTGCATATGCAAATTTTGGAATGTGACTGTCCCTTTGGCACTTCTGGCTTTCCACCTTTGGGAACATCATGGTAAGGGTTTCCCATTGCATCCGTTGTGAACTGAAACTGGAAGAGTATTGTCTGTGATTCCCTTCCTCCTTTCCCCACCAAGTACATGAGCTGTCTTCACTGCTTACAAGATACTCCTTTTAAGACATTCCTGTGAGTTTGCTTATCCAGGGCGGTGTTGCACATTGTTAACTGCTGGTATGTGCAAGCTGATGCAACCTAGTTTAGATCACAGTGAAATAAAAAGTTTATTGAATCATTTCAAGTTGTATGAAGTTGAATTACTTTCTGTTTTCCAGAGGCTAGGAGCTGGCAGTCAATCTGCAATATCTCTTTTGGTGAATTTACTGTCATCGGCATATTTGCAAGTATAACTGCTCTCGGCAGTATCTTAATACCTATGAGACATATTTTCTTTTTGCTTTCTGTGGAATTGTGATATTGCAGGTTACATTAAAATCAGCCTTTTAATTTCATTTGCAACGGAAATACAGAACATCTTGGTAGAAGGATTTATTATTGAGAGGAACTGGGGGGGTGGTTGAGTGTTTCCAAGCTGGAATAAATTTGCTACAGTTAAAACCTATAACATATTCCTTACACACTCTAAGGAAAATATTGCAGTTACCGGTGCTGTGGAGAAGGTTTAGACATTCTCTTGGTATCTGAATGTATCCTTTTAGTTACCAACGCATTTGTATTTTGAAATGGAAACTCAGTTAAGCTTCCCTCTGTCAGGGATGTGGTGGGTCTCCAGCACAGGAAGGACATTGAACTGTTTGAGTGAGTTCAGAGGAGGCCACCATATGATTAAAGGGGTCCAGCACCTCTCCTATGGTTAAAGGCTAAAAGGCTTAAAGGCTAAAAGAATTGGGATTGTTTAAGCTGGAGAAGAGAAAGCTTCACGGTGACCTAACTGCAGCCTTCCGTCCCTGAAGGAAGGATGGAGAAAGAGTTTTTACAAGAGCTTGTACAGGAAAGGACAAGGGGAAATGGCTTCCAGCTGAAAGACAGTAGGTTTAGATTGGATATGAGGAAGAAGTTCTTTACTGTGAGGGTGGTGAGGCACTGGAACAGATTGCACAGAGAATTTGTGGATGCCTCCTTCCTTGAAGTGTTGAAGGCCAGATTGGATGGAGTGCTGAGCAACATGGTCCAGTGGAAGGTGTCCTTGCCCATTGAGGGGTGTTGAAACTAGATGATCTTTAAAGTCCCTTCAAACCCAAGCCATTACATGATTCTGTGATACTCAGCACCAACCAGAAAGTCCACTGTATTTAGCACCTGCTAAAGTTCTCTTTCCCCATGCTTGCCAGTGAGCAGTGATGATGCTACAATGGTGAGGAAACAGCTTTTCAAAGCAAAGTATTGTGTTTTGCCAAGAAAAAATGCAATTAAATAACAAAATGCCTTGTCTATACTTGTCATTCCTTAGGAAGAAAGGCTAGTGGTTTTTTGGCTAAGAGAGAGGACAATTCAAACCATCTAATTTTAGGAAATCCACTCAGATATTGAGTCACCTTTGAAGGAACCCGTCTTTCTCCCTCAAGGGTCAGGAATCTTGAGCTTTTAATTTCAAGTACTCTGAACTACATTTGAAATAGATAAGATGTGGAAATCATTCAATTTCATCTTTCTTGGTACAGATTCTCTATCATAGTGGGTAGCTACTAATCTGTGCTCTCTCCATTTCTTCTGTGTAGGACTGGTCTTCTAACTGGTCAGGGTTCTTTGATCTGCCCTTTCTCAACTGTTAGAAAACTTGCCCTGCTAACAAAGCTAAGATCTTCATTGCATCATGATGGCTGGCTGTATGCTTTATGGGGATTCTTCTGGGACCTACTAGCTCATATCTTTCTTCTCCCTTTCTCGCTATATTTTATGAACACTTTCTAGATTATAAAAGTAATACTTGAAGGACACATAACATACAGATGTAGTAACATGACAGGTTGTTACACTTGTCAGCTTTTCTGTGATGATAAGATGTAAAATTTTGATTTAAAAAAAAATAAACATTGGAAAGCTGTATTTTTTTTTTAAGGCCCCAGATAACATTAAACAATTCTATTTTTTATTAAATTACGAAACGTTATTAGTAGGTTGTCAGATCCTCAAGGTTTAAATTTGGATTTTTTACACTAACGAACAAAATACCTCTGTTTTGCAAACTAGATTCTGTATTTTTTATATATGCATTTGTCTATATCTGCAGCTTGATGTACTCAAAAAGATTGCTTCTGTCTGGATCTGGAGTCTTTCATGTTGCTGTAGAGGTGAGACAGAAAAAAATATAGCCAATATTTATCCAGTGATGCTTTGATGTTAATTCTTTGTCTCTTTGAATAAGTGTTGCCAGGGTAGTATTTTACTCTTTTTGTTACATTCTTTTCATTGTAGTCAGTGAAGTCTGTGCTCTTGAATTTAGTGTTTTAAGCTGTGCTGCTGTCTCAGTTTTATATGGGCATGATAATTATTGTTACACTTGAAAATCATGTTCTTGGCTAAGTAAAATATCTGTATGCAGAGAAGCCAGATCGTAGGTGTCAGGAAACCTTTTCTTTCCTGGACCACTCCATGGTCCCTGCTGCAGCATCAGGGACTAGTAGCAGCACAGCAAAGAAGTCTGGGGTCAAGGATGTACCCAGCTATCTTGCTCATTTTCCTCAAGTTGCCTGGTATAGACAACTTCAGGCACCTTTGTCATTATTTTCAACAGATTTTCAACATCAATTTCTGTTTATTTTCATTAAAAAGACATAACTCTTTCAACATACTGTGTTAGGAAATTTGTTCTGATTTATGCTTCAAGTAGCTGAAGGGAATGTTGCATATGGAGAAAACAAACAAAAAAAATTTCCCAAAGCTTATTTTCTTCTTGGAGCATTTTAAATTTGGGCTTTCAGTCAGTGTGGTATTGAGTTTTAAACCAATGTCAAAAGTGACAGTTTAAAAGAGTTTTAAAAAGCTTTTGTGGATAAAAATGCTGGTTTAATACATAAAGACAAATAGTCCTGTCTGCTTTCTTTACTCGCAGTGTTATGTTTAATTTATATAAATTATATATAAATATATATATATTAATTTATATTTATTTATATAAATTATATTCCCCTTTACAATTAGAATTTCATTTCATTTTTGAACGTGCACTTCTTAACAAAATTTATCATGAAAATTTTTATGGAAAGTCTGGCTTGTCTACCTCTTGAACTTAGGCAAGTTGTCAAATGTAGAAATCTACATTTGACGTATTTACTGGACAGGAATAACCAGTTTTATGTGCATTTAATCCCAAGATATTGTTGAGGAATACATTCAGAGCACGTAGCTCAGTGTGCAGGTTCAGTATGAGCTGCAGGTTGGGCTCTGGGTGCCTGGAGCCCGAAGCAAGGGGCTGTGAACTGCCGACCCTTTGCATCACAANTTTTATATGGGCATGATAATTATTGTTACACTTGAAAATCATGTTCTTGGCTAAGTAAAATATCTGTATGCAGAGAAGCCAGATCGTAGGTGTCAGGAAACCTTTTCTTTCCTGGACCACTCCATGGTCCCTGCTGCAGCATCAGGGACTAGTAGCAGCACAGCAAAGAAGTCTGGGGTCAAGGATGTACCCAGCTATCTTGCTCATTTTCCTCAAGTTGCCTGGTATAGACAACTTCAGGCACCTTTGTCATTATTTTCAACAGATTTTCAACATCAATTTCTGTTTATTTTCATTAAAAAGACATAACTCTTTCAACATACTGTGTTAGGAAATTTGTTCTGATTTATGCTTCAAGTAGCTGAAGGGAATGTTGCATATGGAGAAAACAAACAAAAAAAATTTCCCAAAGCTTATTTTCTTCTTGGAGCATTTTAAATTTGGGCTTTCAGTCAGTGTGGTATTGAGTTTTAAACCAATGTCAAAAGTGACAGTTTAAAAGAGTTTTAAAAAGCTTTTGTGGATAAAAATGCTGGTTTAATACATAAAGACAAATAGTCCTGTCTGCTTTCTTTACTCGCAGTTTTATGTTTAATTTATAAGCTGCAGGTTGGGCTCTGGGTGCCTGGAGCCCGAAGCAAGGGGCTGTGAACTGCCGACCCTTTGCATCACAAAGGGCTTTGGGGACCTGTGGGCCAGGGGATGGACACTCAGAGACAAGGCAGGAACCCACAACCCCCAGACTTTGCCCTGCTTGGACTGTGAGGGTATAAAATCACAGGGGATCCTTAGCTTGGGATCCCTCCTCAGAGGCACCAGGTCAAAAAGTTATTTTGTTGTTTAGTTATTGCACCAAGATTAAATTATTTAAAGGATCCAGATGTGATTTCCCTGTCCTGATGCAATGCAAAGATGTGAAATTATATCTAAGGTCTAATGCAAATAATAGTTTTCAGTCCCACAGATGCACAAATGTTCAGATTTTCTCAGGAGATGGTAAAAAAAGAGGCTTCTGTTTAGGCTATTCCTCAGTTACAGCTTCTTATTTATTTTCTGTGTACCTCCACCTCTTCTCCACTGATACTCTCCACCTTTGGGCTGTGTTTCCAAGGTGTAGTTTCGCTGCCTGCATCTGCCACCGCTCATTTTTCAAATGACATTAATGTGAAGCTGAACTGATTTCTGACATCTGTCTGTTGCCCAAAGCGCTATGAACAGCTGAGAAAAAGACCAAAATCTTGTTAATTTGTGTTTTCTGCTGCTTGGCAGCATCATAATCACTCTCAGTTTCTGAAACTGTGTGTAAATCATGAATGTGTTACTGTACTGCTGTGTGTTTGTTTGGTATTTGGGTGTCCTTTGGTATCTCAAAAAACTGGGAAGGAGATATTTAAATGCAAAGAAACATACTGCTCCTGAAGTCTGTGAATTAGGCTTCTATATTCACATGAAAAAGCAAATGAAACAAAAGCAGCAAAATGCTTGGAGACAATGTACATATATCCTAGCTTGTTAATAGAAGAAATATTCTCAGAGCTGTACTTGCACAGTGCCTACCAAAAAACTAGTGGCAAGCTATAATACAGATTATTTAAATGATAATTGCTTTAAGTGAGCCAGAGTTCATGTGATAGCCCTGACCTGTTCAGGACCTGTAAAGTGCTGCACAGTGAGATGGATTGCTTGGAAGCTGACCCAACAGAGTAGCATTAAATCCCCGAGGAATTACCACTGTTTAGGCCTGTCCCACTTGTATCTTCAAGAGCAAGCTGATTTTTTTCAGCAATGTCTTGTCAAGAAGGATAAACACTTAAAAGAAAAAATCAAACTAAGAGGAGTTCCACCAAAATGCTTTGCAGACTGCAGATATCTATGTATCTGTGTATGTTTTTCTCTGAGGGGACAGACTATGAAAAACTGTAACAGTGTTAGCCATATTTGCTGGGCTTGTAGAATGAGGTTCTAGTTATGAATGAGGTGCCAGTTGTTCCTTTTTCTTTGCTCACAGTCATACAGAATAGCTGTGTTCCAGAGTCCTCCACAGCCCAGGCAGAGCAGAATGGCTTTCAGGTGCTGCATTCTGCAGTCACCCAAGGACACATTTCCTTCTCCTCTCCTGCGTCCAGGTAGTCAGAGGGCAAACTGTCCCTCTGAAGGAAACTGGACATGCCAGCTCCTGCCTTCAGGAAAATGAGGGAAATATGCGTTACTGCAAAAGTGATTCACTGTCTTGGTTTTTTCCTTATGCAGAAATCCGAGAAGTGGAACAGGAACAGATTTTGAATAGGCTTCACCTGGCCTTTAGGGAGCAATCAAAGTTGTATGCGGCTGTAGAGAATTATTTAGGCATGGTTTTGGCTTTGTTATCTGCTGTAGTCACACAGTAAGAATGAGACTACAGGACATAAAGTTTTCAAATTAGAGCAAGTGTGATTCATTGTGTTTTGAATGTGTTTCCAGAATTTTGACTTAGTTTTGTCTTTAACAAAATTCTGATAGTCCCTGTGATCTGTGTTCTGTTTTTGAGATTTCTCTCTTTCACAAGATCTGTGAGATTTCTGAGACATGTATAGGCTCCTCAGGTGTGCTCAAGTTCCATCTAACTCAGATCTGTCAGCAGGTCTGTTCTCCAGGGACTGTGTGCACAGTTTAGCATCAGTCTTAACTCGCCTTCCTAAACCATACTTGTCTTTTTTCAGGACAACATGTACATGTGTGTGAACTGCTGTATATTCCTGCCCCACAGCCTGGAGAAGAGAGATTAGTACTGTAGGCTGGGGGCAGGTCTGGTAGCTGGCTGGTTATAGGAGCAGGATTTCAGGGAGTGCAGGAAAACACTGTAGGTGTCTTTGGTTGTTTTTTCTTTTATTTCCTTCCTTCCATCCTTCCATCCTTCCTTCCTTCCTTCCTTCCTTCCTTCCTTTCCATGCCAGTCATCAATAAAATGACTTGGAATTAAACCTGAAACATAAATATCAGACAGTTCATGCTTCATTAGACAGAACAAAAGAGTAGTCAGCATGATTTCTACAGACCTAGTTCAAAAACCAATTGCTATAACATTGTCCAGGGTAATCCAGAAAAATGTGTATTGTATTCCATATTTGTGCAATGTTTGTAAAGTTTCATATTTTTACACAATATTGAATTTCAAAAAGGACACTGAGGGGCTGGAGCATTTTCAAAGAAGGACAACAAAGCTGTCAAAGAATCTGAAGCACAAGTCCAACGAGGGAGCTGTGGCTGTTTAGCTTAGGCAAAAGGAGGCTCAGGGAGTAATTTACCGCTCTCTACCACCATCTGAAGGGAGGTTATAGCCCAGTGGGGATCCATCTCTTCTGCCACGACTCAGGTGGAAGGGTGAGAGAAAATGGCCTTAAGTTGCCATTCCTGGGGAGGTTCAGATTAGATATTAGAAGAATCTTTTTCGCTGAAAGAGTGGTTAGGCATTGGAATAATTTGCCCAGGAAGGTGGTGGAGTCACTGTCTCTGGAAGTGCTCAGGAGATGTCTGGATGTGGCATTTGGGGTAGGGTTTAGGGGTGATTATGGTGGTGATGGATTGATTTTGAAATTGTCTTTCAACCTTGATGATACTGTGAAATGAGCATGTCCTTTGTTTTCTGCACTTGTAATAAAAAAAACCCCCAAACTTGTAGTCCAAAAAGACTTTATGTGGAGGAAATTCTGACAATTAGGAAGGAAAGGCAAGGAATTATTTTTCTTTTTTGAGTAAGAACTATTCAGACAGTTCCTTTTTAGAGTCTTTTTATTAACTAAATTTTTAATAATGGAATACATGCCTGAATTATTTCTGTGCCTCAATACTGCACAAAGACATGATCTTGAATCTTGAGATGTTTTAATGGCTATATGAACTCAAACTCTGCTTCTTTGATCACTTTTCTGAATCTTTATTCACTGTAATAAGCATCTCCTAATAGAATAGTGTAAATATGTTACAGTGTAAGTGCAAGATTTTATTTTAACTGTGGTGATTTTATTGAAATATTTTTAAAGGGATTAATCAAAAAATAATTAGAAATTTCAGTTAGTTTGATACAGGTAAACAAATACATTTGAATCTTATTTTCTCTTTAAAATGCTCACTTAATTAGGTATTAGCTTATCTTGTTTTGCCATTTAACAATACTGTGGCAAGACTACTATACAGACTGCAAGGTCTATCTTTATACATACTGGGTTTTAAGAAATAGATCTTGCCAATTTTTGCATGTGGATTTCACTGCGCAGTGATAGGAAGTTCCCTGTAGTTCAGTGGGAGTGCTCCTATGGACAAAGTGTGTGCAGGTCAACATAAGTACCAGAGAGCTGTGTTGATATAGATGACCTATAGGTGGGTTTTATTACTTCTTTTTTATTTTTTTTTTCTGCATCATCAAACATATAATATTTATTTATGCATAGTGTATGTGCATACATATGTACAAATATTGCTCTGAGGAAGATTTTTTTTTTTATTTCTGAGAGCAGGATTATCATTATTTTCTAGTAAGTAGGTTCCGCTTGTCAGAAATCGACATTACAGAAGTCAAAAAGAGCTGGGAAAGATTCTGCCCTGGTTTATTCAATATAGTAACAAATTAAGTTTATTCAGTGAGTATCTTCAAATTTTTCATTAGCTTTCGATAGCACTAATTATAAAACCTGACTTTCTTGTGTATTCCCTGTCCTTATTTTGGATGTGGCCTTGAAATTAGAGCTGTACTGCTCGTGTCATAACTGAGTGCAGGATTTCCTGCTTTACCAGAGCTTTGACTGGGGACTTCCTAATAAGGTTTGGATTATAATGATGTTGGTGCTTAGGAAAATATGTTCTGTTTCATGTGACCTGGGTAGCAAGATCACTTTTAAGCCCAGTGTAACTAACTAGTTAAAAATGCAGTCGCTACATATTGTAAGGTTAGGAATATCAGTGTCGGAATTAATGAATTTCCACCTACTTCTCATAGGCTAATTAAGAGAATTAGCTAAAACTCCATTTAATTTTATTGCTTCCAAAGAAACTTGAAATTATAGTCTCATATGTCCTTTGTCACTGACTAACATCTGGTTGTGAAAGAAAGGCCAGTTTGGTGTATATGTATGCCATTATTTGTGATTATGGTCTCATGTGGTCTTGGGAACTCCAGGAGGCGTAGGGTAGCTGTGTGTGCACCTAGAGGGTATTTCGCAGGTGATGCATTTTCTGAATATGTTTTCAGATGTGTCACAGTCTCAGACAAGGCTCTTCTATGTGGAAATCCAAAAGAGAGATGGAAAGGAGACTGGAAATATTTCTGAGTCCATCAGTAGGATACAGTTTGAGGATTTGTCCCCCTGCGTGTGGTTTACAGCAAATAGTAGCTGAAGTGCTCATCCCAAGCAAGAATATCCCAAGCATATTCTAGAGATTCATTTCCAGAATTTTGTCTCTCTGTTAACCCTATTTTCTCCTCTGATAAACATTTTCCAAAGAAGAAAGCCCAAACTGTAATAGAAAGTGTCCTTAATGTTAGTTATAATAGGTTGTCGTTACTAAGGTATGAAGTACTAAGTTGATCCTATACTATTAGATGCATTCCTGAATGGAATAAATATTTTATCAATTTTATCAATGTGCATGAATGGGAATTGCTGCATTACTTACAATGCATAACTCTTTCATAGATTTTTGTATCTCAAATGGTTTCCAGTAAAATCTTCATGATAATATGATGCATTTGCCTCAATATACATTGTTTGAGGAAAAACAATTTTAGAATTAATGCACAAATTTTATACGTTTTATTGAATATTTTTCTTTCATTTTTCTTATACTTGACACTTTAGATATTAAAAGTCCAGTTGGATAGGAAATTACTATGGCTATAAGGAAATAGCCTTACAGCATTGAAGTATAAGGGATCACTCATTCCCGACTATGTTAAGTTTCCCATAGTAGGCCAGAAGAGTCAAAATACTGGACTTTAACCCCATCAGCTGCTAGAATTGAATTCAGCAGAATTCATTTTATACCTTTTGTCACTAGGTCTTCCATCACAGTTTTACCAGGGGAAAGAGGGGGAAAACTGTTTACAAGATAATTTGAAAAATTATGATAAAGTTACTCAGAGAATATTGCTGTTAACAGTGATGAACAGCAAGATTAAATTAGTTAACAGAGCTCAGATGCAGCAGTCAAAAGTATACAGTAGATCTACCTTTTTAAACATAAGTGCAAAATTATCAGAAAAAATCATATATCAGACATGTGGAAATTAAAATGTGCAAAAATTTATGAATTGTTTACACATGAATCCAGATGCATTTTTTTCAACATTTTTTAGTAGTTGTGTGTGTATATATATGTACATGTATATGGATATATATATACATATATACACTGAGATGTAATTTATGAGCCATTGAATCATGATGCATGAGACTGAATGCGTAAAATTTATGATGTGTGTGTTTACTTGTGCTGAAGTATTGTTTATTTAAAGCAGTGCCAGGCTGACATAATATGTACTGTGTTTTCCTTAAAAAGTTCTGGAGCAGCAGTGGTGTTATAGATACATCTGAACATGATACATGAATTGAACATGAACTTGTTTTGCATGGAAATTATCTTTTCAAAAGTAGCTGCTCTGTATGACATGAAATATCGTTTCAATAAAAAGAATATCATTACAAAAATGTTTTCAAATATTTAAGGCTGTAAATCTAAAGAAGGGAAATCTGACAGAAACATGTTAAGAACTTGTCAGCATACAGGGAGGGTTTTGCTTAAAATTCAAGATTTAATTTTTTTTATATGACTGCAAATTCTCCTTTAAAAGACTTAAAGTTTAAAAGTATTTCAAGTATTTAAAAACTGTTATAAATCAAAATGTGAGGATCATTGGAAAGATGTGATTTGTTGATAGATGCCATGGATACATGCCTGTGGCTGTTGTTAAATATATTGATAATGTGTACTTTTTTTTTACTGCAAAAGTAAGCTGTAATATACAGTCAGGTTTGACTTCCTCAAATTATAATAGTAAATTTATAATGAAACACATCTTGCAATATGTTGTGTTTTTCATACGTTGTGATCTACTATTAAAAATACTTTAATCCAAAAATTGTCTAAATACTAATCCAAAATCTAAATCTAAATCCAAATCCAAAAAATTTGTCTAAATACTAGATTTACTCTATTGAGTTGGTAAATAGTCACAAAAATAAAGCTTAGGTCAATATTTACTTTGAGAAATGATAAAGCTCAACTATAATTAGCATGAACATTGTATGTATTGTTACATATGCTCTCAGCAGTGGTAAGAAATTGTTTAAAGGTTTAGTCTAGAGCTGTTGTGTTTTATACATCTAGAACTTTTTGAAAATTTCTGCTGTTAATTTCTTTTGAAATAAATTTTGAAATCCGAAGAAATACAATCTGGTCAGATTGCCTACTAGTCAAGGCCTGTCTAAAAAAGAATGTTATATGTTGGGCTCTGCAGAAATAAATTAGAAAGTGATAAAAAGGCAGAAAAATATCATTCTATGCTAAAATACATTCTTCAGAAGCTGAAGAGACTTTCAGAATTTTAAATGCACATAGCTTTTTTCCTACTGTTTTTCTACTCTTACAATTGTTTGATGCAAGAAGGAAGTCTGAGACAGCATGAAAAAATTATCAATTTATTAGGTAAATTGTACATAATAATTTAATGGGTTTATTTATTTTGATGTCCTTCAATAAGATATTTTAATATGGGGGAGAAGAGCCTACTTTCTTCAAACCTCATAAGCAGGTAAACATATTGCTTTTTGTAGAGACGTCAGGTAAAAGTCAGCCATGGAGCTGTGATTATTTTTCCATAGTTATCAGACTGTTTGACAGTGCTTCAGAGACCACTTCTGTGAACACAGTGCAGAACACCAAAGCAATTTACTATTTGGTTGTTGTCAGTACCTCATGAGCCAGGAGATGTAACAATACCTTCAATTTCTTTATGTGAACTTCAGTTGAGCCACATTAGCATTCTCTTAGATAAGCTTGTTTGAATGATAGCATTCATCATTTAGTGTGGTGTAATTTTTATATACTTGTAGTACTGTACAAAATTCTGTTCCATTCAGCAGAATCTCTGTTGCCCCCTTTTGCAGATGACGGTTGCTGCTGGTACGAGCATTGAGAATAACATTCAAAGGACCATATCCTGCCCTAATGTATGTTCAAAATATCTTGGTTTTCTGTGTAATTTAAATGTGAAGCCTCCTTATGTGAATTTGATATTTTGTTGCCCACAGAAGCTTGTGCATCTCGAGGTTACTTCACATTATATATTCCAGGGTCAATGAATATTGTACTACAAGTGAGGTTTCAGCCTATCAAAATTCCCAAATTGCTGTAATTTCTTTCTACACGGGTTGATGGTGCAGCTAAATAAAGATGATGATAATATATTCATAGTTCCTTCTGCATTTACCTTGCTTCCCATCCAGCTCAATGCTCCTGTCAGTTGAAATCAGTAGAACAGCAATAGACTAAATGAGGAGAGCAATGAGAGGCTATATTTATTCTGCTTAACCTTGTTCTAAATTGTGTTTTGATGTGAAGATGTGTAATAACAAATGTGGAAGGAAGGTAATTTCATTTTTCTTGCTTAGGCAAATGTATACCATGACTTAAAATAGAAGGAGGAAGAGTTAGTATTGTTTATGAAAGGTAGAATAAGTGATATATCTGGTTAAGAAAAGAAGCAAATTATTCACTTGTAGTATAATAGGTCATTTGTCTTTTTAGCCCAAAACTATTCAGATAATGGAAAGTCATTGGGCCAAACTGAAACTTTTATACATTAATGGGGAAACATTAATGAAAATTGGGATGTACTCTCGAGAAAAGACTGTGCCTCTGCATTTTATAGAAGCTATTTTTTATCATGTAATGTGTTTAATAATTTATTTTTCAACTAAAGATTATCATATTTATAGGGGAACTGGCAGACAGAGTTCTGAATAAACATTTCCAACACCTTGAGTTCTTTGAAGATATAGCAAATAATCAAAGAACAAGCACAATCTAGTTAAAGTAACTAATATCCAAAAGAGAAAATACTGTGATTTAATATTGGTACGAAGTGAATTTGTCCTCCCTGTCTGGGAAAATAATCTCAAACCAGTCTTTTTTCTGGAAAGTTTGTGCTCTTAAGGGAACACATAGAAATTCTTTACATTGCATTCTTAGAAAATACTGCATCTGACCATTTGAATCATTGTGGATTTCTGCATACATTCCTGGAATAGATCAATATTATAAATTCTTGGCTATGATTTGTACTGTTTGATTCTGTTTTCAGACTTGCTTCTATGCAAAGGAAAAACACTTCCTCAATACACAGTGTATAATTAACCTCCAATCTCTTCTGGATTTTCAACATGACTTGTAACTTCTCCAGTGCAATTTTAGTATTCCAGTCTGCAAATAGTACCACTTGTAATGGAAGCTAGTAATATGAAAGGTAATAATATGGCAGAAATAATAAGCATGGAAAAATGCACTATTTCCAGTTTAGTTATAGAAGTCCATGGTATTACTTCAAAATCGTTTGTGATCTTTTAGTTTTCTTTGAGAAACCTGGTCTAATGGAAGGTGCCCCTGCCCATGGCAGGAGGTTGGAACTAGATGATCTTTAAGGTCCTTTCCAACTCAAAACATTATATTATTCTATGATTTTTGAGTTTATAACTAATAATGACCAAAATTTCTGTTAAATCCTGTTCAGAGATAGAATATAATCCCTGTCAACATCTATATGTCAACCAAATGCACTTGAGCAAGAGCAAAAAGTGGAAATCTGCACTCAGCCTTTCACCCAGCATCTTGCAGGGACGACAGGAAGCCAGTTCTACTTTACAAGTACAAAATTAAGCAAATAATTTATTTTATTCCATTCAATGCCAACCCCACAATTACCTGTGTGAACCATAGTTTTAATGGTGGGCATTAAGGCTGTCAAATCTGCAGCTCTGACTGTTTGAATGCGTGGTAAATTTTCAATTATTGGGCTGCTTTACTCTGAAATGTTTCTTGTAATTACTGTGAATTGCACAACTTTGTATTTCTGCCTATTGTAAAAGGGATAACTACAGAGGATGGCCTCAACACCATAAAATTTTTCAGTCAGTGTATATTGCACTGGTTCAACATTTTAATTACATGGTATTAGTAATAAGTTGTAATTAATCATAAACCTCAGTTATTTAGTCAAAAAGGCACGATACATTCGGTTTGGCTTTCTGGCTCTTAATGTCAGACCAAAAATATATTTCTAGAACTACTCACCTAGAAGCAGTGTTTGAAATGGTAAAACCATAAAGAAAACATAGAATAGATTGTTCATGTGTGCTAAAATATTAAAAAAGGCTTTCTTAAGCCTGAGTAACATCTCTTACTGTGATTAATAACAAATGTAAGCAGGTATAGTATGTCATTTTTCTTAATGGAAACACACTGCAAGGCTTGCAATAAAGCTGTAAGTAAGGAAGAAATTGCTATATATTCAAAATTGAGAATTCAAATATTATGGTGATTTTCACTGCATAACTTTGTGAAGAGGTTCCCACATATGAAAAGTTCTAATTTGTATGCTGTTGCCCTGTGAAGTTTACACTTTCATAATGATAGGCTTCAGTTTACCTTTATTCCCACATAAACTTTCTGTTTTCTACTTCTCATTATTATCAAGTGTTCAGCAGCAGAAGCTGAGGGACAAAATGGATAATATATACAATAATAAGAATGCTTTGCAGATTATTCCCTTCTGTATTGTTTAGTAATATATTAACTGCTAGGTTTGCTGTCTTTCATGCAAGATATGCCAAATCATGATTCTATTTATCTATCTATCTATCTTTTTGAATATATTGGTCTTTAAACAACCATTCCAATTGCTGTATACTTTGTAAGCACCATTGCTTGATAAGAATATCTGTAGGTGTAAGCTTAAAGTACACATAAATTATCAAATGGCTGGATGAACATTACTTATGGATGTAGAGTCACTTAGATAGGACAGTCTATCATGCTGCGATATCTCAATGCCATTACATGATGACAGGAAGCAGTGCAAAGACAAAGACAGGACACTTTGTATGCAGATCCAGTTTTGGCTGCATGACCTTGAGCTTCAGCAAAATTGCACCATTAATGCTTCTTTTCTTTACTGCTCTTTAAGGTCCACAGTGAAAATGTAAACAGCAAAATACAGAAGAAAATGGTGACAGATATTAAACATGCTGGGTTACTTCATTCAAAACAGAGCTTGAATCCATGTTCTTGTAGAACAAAATTGAGCTATATAGTAAATGAAAACATACTTCACTGCATGTAACTGAAAAGAAAACCAGATCATTTTAATTAAGTGCAAACACAATGCATTTGTTATTGAACCATTAGCTGTAACACTCCTCTTTTGTGGAAAAGCCACATTTGTTTTGTCTAAAGGGATACATACCTCTAGGAATTCTTTGAGCTAGTCAGAGGTTTCAGAGTAAGTACTCTGAAATGCCAGGTCTTTTTAATTCCAGCATATGTGATTCAGACTGTTTTCTTCGGGTAGACACTTCTATTAATTATGAAGCTTAATGTGCTTAAATTTTTAACATAACTCTTTATTATTATTTTATGGCTTTAGACAAGATATAGAGCACATCTACAGGCATTTTATACAGGAGCTCTGTAGGAAAACAGCAATTTGTTTATGTTTTGTCAAATTCAGCAGTTATGCAGCATCTTACAAAATTGCTGGTTTTCATTCATCAGCAATCTTAGTTCTTTACACTATTTCAAAAGATGTTTTGAGAGGGTTATAGTAAGGAGGGGGCAGAGGGCAAAAGCTTTGGTAATATACAGATGCCTTAAAATATCAGCATATTTATTTTTCTCCTATATGAAAATAAAACTGTATTTCCAAGGTTTTTTTAATCAGAGATTAAATCCTACTTTTTTTCATAAGTTTGTTCATGTGAATAAGCTGAGCATGTCTTTTCCTTAAATTGAAGCCAAATGCCTTTATTCTGAAGCAGAGATAATTTATTCCTATGTTGGGAACATTTCTGAGATCAAGAGGAAAAAATACTCCAGAACTGCTACAGATAGGAAGAAAAAGTCAGAAGCCAAAATATAATTACAGGCCTCTAACCTTTCTCAGGTTGTTATGAAAGCACCCTGAGCTTTCAGCTCAGCTACTTCAGCTCATTTTCAACCTTTATAGAAATGAGGGATACACCAAACAGTGACCTACCACTCGAAGCTACAAACCCATTTTATCTGATCACCTGACACTTTCAAGCCTCAGACCCTCTTGACATGTAGATGTCTTGCTTATGTCTGTGAAGGAAAAAAAATGCAGGGAGGTTTCCTTTCTCAAGCTTTTCACAAACTCTAAAGTCTTCAGAGGTTACTTCAGTCACAAATAAACTTGCAAAAAGAAAAGGAATTTCGATTTGTTCTCAGTGCCAATGACTGTGCAGCTCTGTGTTTTCAGCATGACACTGATCTTTGGCCCTCATCTCTCACTTCCCTGCCACAGGGCCAGCAAATCTCACTGTGCAGTTCAACATTTCTGCCTTTGCTTCAGATCTTGTGACAGGCAATGACCTGGCAGATCTGCTGCCGGGCCGGCTGTGCCAAGCCAGTTAAATCATGAGGTGGAACGAGACAGCAGCAATGCTTTGCAACTGGGGAGATGTATCACTGGCACATGAATGCCTTGGCAACAGAGGGGTGCCCTGGTCCTCAAGTAAGTGGAAGCACGCTCCTGGTAATGCTGTTACACACACAGCACCGATGTCCTGGCATAGCTTTGCAAGCACTCCAACACTTTCCCATGGCATTTGGACTGACACAGGCCCAATGCATTGATTTGAGAGATTGAAAATTGCAAAATGGAATTTGGAATTGTTGCAGCATTTGCAAGGATTTGCAAGAAAACATTCTCAGATGATATTTAAGTTATTCCACACCTTTTTAATTTTATTTTTTCATCTTATGCTTTCTTGTAGAACTCGCCACTGGTTTTCTCTCTTTTTTTTGCTTGCTTGTTTTGTTTCCCTCACTACTTCTGAGACACATCTTATATAGGGAGCCATAGCTACCTTTAGCCACAGAGCAAGATCTAGATATGGAAAGAACTATGCTTTGGGGAGAAGAGTAGGTTTTCATTGGTTTGGTAACATTTTCCTTTGGATTATTACTGAGAAAAATCCTATCCCTATCACCAGAAAACAGGTGGGGCAAAATCTTTTCATGGCAGAGATTTAATATACAGGAAATAATTTTCTAGATAACAATGATGCTTCTAGATACTTTCCTTTACTACTCTCCTGCAATTTGCATTTGTGTCGCAAAAGAGGGATTCAGAAGAGCTATCACCTGTTAATGGCTGGGAAATAACTCATTTGGCAAAAGGCAGTTGGCCAATTCCTTTGAAAGAATAAAAGAACACCATCCATCCCAGGACATGTGAAAAATAAATCAGCTCAGATTCAGATTATTTCTGTGTTTAGAAATATGCAATGTTTATGGTGTACAGATTTTTCTTAGTGAAGCTGGGAACCTTTCTTGCTGCTGTGATGCTGTTGCTGAAACCAAGGGGAGGCAGAAGAGGAAGCTCTCCTAGGGGAAAAGTTCCTGGGCTAGAATAAAGTAACAATTAAATTGAAAAGCCGTGGACTGAAAGGGGGAAAATAATTATGAGTCATTAAGCACAGAGTCTGGAAGCAGGTGAGGGATCAGAGACACCAGTGGGAACAGGGGCTGGTGGCTGTGGGGAGGAGCCTGATCTGAAACAGAGCAGAAGTAAGAGTGGAGAAGGACATTTCAATGGCATGGTTCTCCAAACTGAAAAGGCAGATCTTTTTATGGAAATGTGAAGTTTTATAGGAAAGATATCTCAGGAAGGCTTAAAGTTGGAGAGAGGTGCCCCCTCATAAGGTATCTTGAGTTCCAGCAGACGAAACTGTGAATGATGGTGTAACAGGTGGCACTTGTGATGTGGTCCGGGCATTTCTACTTCTAGTTCTCTGTTCAGCACAGATTTGATGCTGTATATCAGGCTTAGCTAACATGTTAATGAGAAAATTATTCATTCCACTTTGGGAATTTATAGAGGTTGTGTTACCAAATATACTTGTGAACTCCTTAGACTTATGAATAAGTTCCAAGTCAGTGAAATAATCCATGTCACACCAAGCTATATATTGCACTTAATTAAATATTTGAAGAGAAAGGCCCTAACTGCTAATTCAACTACTCAACTTGGTAAGAACTCAGCTTCTAGACAACAGTAATCCTGGTACTGGCACTTAAATAACACTCTTACACTCTTCTAATATAGCCGTTTGACTGCAATTATATGTACATGTCAATGTATTACATTTTGAGTGGTGAGATGGAAATTTTGTTGTAAATGTTTCCCCAGCCAATAGTTCTGGTTTATTAAATTGCTAATAGTTGTCTTCTAGAGGGAGAAACAAACATGCCCCGAGAAAGAAAAGGAATTATTTCGAAGGTCAGTATTACTTACAGCAGACTGGAGTTAGAAGTAATTGGAAAGCCTACTGATATTGCAAGTGACAGACCAGAGGAAAAAACTTGCACCAAAGGTTGTGTCCTGACTTTCCTTGGTGCCTCAAGGAAGTGACTGGCTTGAAAATACATTAATGCTTGATGCAATAATGGTGGAATACAATACTAAGACAAGGAATAAGCTTGATTTCAGTTTCACTCAGGAAATGCCTGGGAAAAAAAATCTATACTGTGAGAACTCTATAGACAGCATATCTAAAATACAACATATTTGTTTTCCTTGAGCATTACTGACAGCCCATTAAAAGAAATTAAGAGAAACTCTCCTTCCAACGGTACATTTATATTCTCATGCTGCTACAGTGTGAAGTAGTTTATGTTTGCAAAAACCAGAAATGGGAATCTGTAGAATTTGAATTTCACCTGACCTTTGAGTTGCACCACTGTTATTTCATTCATATGTAGTAAGCCTAGTAAAAGTCACCTGGGTAGTGATACCATGAATTTTGCAACTTTCTTCTTTTTCTGATTAAATCATAGATGCCTTTTAATCAAGGTAAATAAAGCAAGCCCTAAAAGATAAAAAAACACAAAACTAAACAAAAATTTAGGAAATTTTGTCATCCATCAGGTTTTTTTGTCTGATCTTTCTTCTATCTAATTACTGTATTTATTATGTAAAATATTTATTTTTGATCTAGATATCTCCATTCTTCAGATTACACAATTTAGGCACCAAACAGTATCAAATTATTAGCATCAACTAGCTTCCTTTTCCATTACTCCGTCTTGTATTTTATGTAGGAAAACGCATGATTGCACAGTAAAGCATAATTATAGGGTAAGAGAGAAGTGTGAAGAGGCATATTATTTGAAATAAGATAAATATTTAATAATGAAACAAAAAGAACAAAAAGAAACATGTCTTGGGACAGGTGAGCAGAAAGAAACCTAATAAAGATACTTCTAGCAAGGCATCCTGTGATCTGTTAAACCTTCTCTCTCTTAAATATATACTTTTCTATATGAATATATAATTCCTGAGACAAATAATGCATAAAATTTACTACCATGACTTCTTCATTTTGATGCATATTCAGCTGTATATTCTTCTTCTTCAATACTTCTTGGCTGTATTATTTTGGAAATATTGCAAATTTTATTCAAATGGAAAAATAATCCTTTTCAGATCTTAGTTTTCAAAACTTCTCAGGATTAGTCTGCCTCTGTCTAAATTTCTGGTTTCAGAGTACTATTAATATAATCTGAAAACTGGATATTAAGAAATCATAAGAAATTTTACATGAAGTAATTGAAGTCTCCATTTGAAAAATATCTTTGAAGAAATAACCTTATTTCATTTTTTCTGTCCTCTCCATGGCCACATCCTCCAGGGGAAGATCAAAAACAGTTTTTCAATTTTGTCATGGTTTATGGATTCAGCTAGTACTGCACTTGAAGAATAGATAGATCGATTTTGAAGAATTGAATCAGTTAAGATACTTCAAAGCATGGATGCCAACTTAGATTTAGATGCAGAGGATGTGCTGGGGGGCTGGTTTCCTCTCATGAGTCCTTGATATGTTCTTGTCATGAGATCATTCTGTGCCTCCCCTTGAAGGGCATGATCCCTGCTAGGGAGAGGGAGAAGGGAAGCAAGAATGTGACAAGATTATAAACATAGAAGCAGAACTGTTTCCACTTTGCAAGATTATCAAAGAAATAAAAATAGTTTGTGCGCATTGCCAAAAAGTCTTACTGGATTTCAGAAGTGAGAGAAGTAGCTCTAAAATGGTCTAATTTCTCTGGTGAATTATATAAGTACTTAAGTATTGATTTCACTATATTTTGCTCATTTTCATCAGATGAAAATTCGGCCCTGAGTCTCTTTGACCCACTATTTTGATAAAGCAAAATAATTAGAAATTTAATTAAATGTTATTAGCTTAAGTTTGCACTGGTCTAATTCCTCTTGCAGTCATGTAAAAGGAGTTTTACATTTCCATTTAGTTTCAGAAAGATTTTTGACCTATTTTTCTAGAAAATATCATTACTGAAGCTTTATTAGGAACTGTACCTTTGAAACAGTTTTCTTTTTAAAATATCATCCTCAAACTTCATAATGCATTTTGATTTGTTCCATAAACAGTGTCTTTGATATTTCTCTTAAAGCAGATCAATATAGATACAGAAGTAGCTACTTCAACTCAATTTATTTTAAAATATTAGGTAAACATCAATATTTGTCTTGGAAAGGAATCAATTTTGATTGATAACTATATTTGAGAAGATTCAGTTTTTCAGTATGTATTTTTTGCTATTAGATCCAGTTAATCAATATGTGAATTACCTTCCTGGCTGTTTAAAAGAACAAGAGTTTGTCATAAATTACATGGACTGTAGCTGGAAAGTCTGTCACAAGTCTGTGCAGGCACATGTTAATCTTTTCTCATTTTTCTTTTCTCACACATTTACATCTGTTTTAACTCAGAACCCAAATCCAAATGAAATGGTAAAAGCAAATGAAGGGTAAAATTAAGATTAAGAGGTCAGAATCTGTTTACTATTTCTGAATTGAGATTTAAGATGTGATCTCTGTGACATAGTCTGTCAGTCTGGTCTCCTGATCTCCTGGCCCAAAATAGCATAACATCCTTGTTAATTTTCCTGTTCTTACATCCCTTTGAGGACAAGACCAAGCTGTTACAGTGGTAGAGTTTGAAGATATCATTTAACTCCAACTCCAGGACCAGCTTTCCAGGTGACATACACCATGGGGCAGTTCCATTATTCAATAGATTTAGTTACTTCTACAAAGAAAATATGCCTTACAGGGTAAGGAGACAGGTTTTCAGAAACTGTCTTGTGGTATAATTCCTTTTTAGTAACTGTACATGTGTGAACTGTATTTATACTTTTTAGCAGGTCCAGAATACTCCAAAGGTACCTCAGAGGGCATGTCCTCTTTGTGATCTCTACTTGAAGTATTCCATTCCCACATGACAAAAATTGTGATATTTTTGTGGTTATTAATTTGTTAGTATGTTTGAGGAACAGAAAAGGTTTATACAGACTTCTACAGAAAATTACATTTTTATGGAGAACTGGCCTCTAGCAAACTGTGCTTTTATTCTTCACTCTAGAGAGGAAACTAAAGATGGGATCTTCTTTAGACTGTCCCTTTCACAGCTCATGTTACCATGCACTCTCCAGCTGTAAGCAGAGCAGATGAAGTTGTTCTAATTGTATGAATGAACTTATTTGGCCTGAGCAGAAGCATTTGCCCAAGATCAGGACAAGGAAGGCAAGCTAAGGGGCAATGCTATGGCAAAAACTTGGGATTTCGTACCACAGTCAGGGAGCCGGGGACTGGAAGCCACTGCAGGACATCTTGAGTCTTAAATATCAAGCAGATGTTACAACAACCATCTGCAGAATTGTCTTTTTATTCTGCCAGTCGTATGGACAGCTCCTGCTGCAACTTGGGAATTACAGGCTGTTACCTACTGTTTGCATATTTTAGTTTTATTCCCATTGGTTTCAGTTCCTGTTCATATCTCTGCCATTATTTTCTTCGGTTACTTTCCTGCTTGCAGTTCAATGCATTTTTCAAAGCTTCCTCATTTTGCTGGAAAGAAGACCTTAATGTTACTCAGAAAAAGGAGGAATGCATTTCCTGTGTTTATAGTCACAATGTTGTTTTGACATAAAGACAAGCATGGCCCGTGTTGCTGGTCCAAAACTCTGTAAAGGAGGTGGCAGCAAACAAAGCACTGAAGGAGCGCACACACACTGCAGAACACAGACCCAGCAAACTCTAGATTCTACTGTATGAAAGTGTATCATTCAGCTCTCCACAGGGACTGCTATTTGTTTGTCAACCCAGGTGGCTGTGATGTCTGTCTTTTCCCATTCCAGTTGATTTATCAGGAAAACTGATTATGCATTATGTAGCTGAGGCCAATTATCTGTCATGTTGTCATGTTGTCTCTGACTTGTCCCTCTCAATTTACTGCTTCTTTTTTTATACTTAGTTTGTAACTTCCTTTCGAAAGAAAACATATCTTTTTGTGCTTCCCCACAGTAGGATGAAATACTAGGCATTGAGGTAGGGTTTCTAGTGCAAATGTATAAAAATTATTTACTATATAATAATTTTTTTCTTTACATTAAGAAAGCATAAGCAAATAGCATAAGGACTGAAGGGAAAGTTTTATTATTTTCACTTGGATCAGCCAAAGACAATGCTCAGTACATTTGACCGCAATGAGAAAGTGTTTCCAAGTATTGTACTGCTGATGGCAAAACTTTCCAAAGCTCTGTAGTTATGGGATGATATATTTGGGTTTATTAATATTTTAAAACTACGTGAAAGTACCAACTTTCTGTGTCCAGTTTTGATAGTTTAGTTTTTTTCCCTTCAAAATAAGTTTGCTAGTGGACTTCTAAGCCTGACTGACTTTTGAAAGAGACATCTGAAGTCAGACACCAAAGTCAGGAGAGGAATCCCAGCTATATAAATTGTTAGTTTCATCCTGGATGAGGAATCTCCTTGTATTTAGGTATCCTGATGCAGATTACTTACTGGAATTAAAGTTCCTAGAATTGTAAACATTCTTGGTATCTAGTTTAGCAAAATTTACTGCAAGGGGCTGACTTTCTGACATGGTTAGCCTTGCCACATAACAGGTCTGTTGGAAAGTATGATGATGCACATTTCTCATGTGTGTCTCAATGTGATTTTTTTTTTTTTTTTTGATTGAAAATAAGGCAGTAGGTGCTAGAGGTGTGGCCACTCGGTACTTTTGAGCTATGGGCAATCATTTATGACATTACTGCTACCATAGAAGCATATTTCAACTTAACAGAAATTGAGCTCATGGAAAAAGCTATTGAATCATTCATATGTTCTTCCTCCTAAGAGATTTGCCAATGCAGTTGAGACTTCTGGGAACATTTTTCAGTCCCTCAGAGCAGTAGTTTTATTCACGTACTTTGAAACCCTGACTGCATCCACAATGTGATCCCATTGTCTGTACTTGTAATAGAGCCCCAGCATAAACTAACATTCTCCACACCACATAGTACCATAAGTGAAGAAACCAGAGAGTTGTTGAATTTCTACTGCTGTTTTCAGAATATCAGTATCAGGTTCTTTTAGATAGTGCATATGAGGAAGGTTTATTGTTTAGTACCAAATTTACTTTTTTGAAGATATTTGACATTATCTGGGATTTTAATTTAGGAAAGTGACACAGCAGTATTCTGAAACCACAACGCAAGTACAATATAGTGATCACACTGTACAGGGAAATCACATAATGAACATAATTCCCATTACCATTCTCTATATGCAAACTGTCATCACACTGGACATTCCTGGTTGCTGGAAGGGAATGCATAGGTTGAAGACAGCTTAAACCTGTTGCTGTCTTCAAAACCACTTTTGCTGTTTGTTCAAGATCTGTAATTGTTGGGTTGAGCCGTATATACAGCTCCCCCATGCTGATCTGTCTGGCTCAGGAAGATAAGGCTTTCTGCTTTTTTAGGGAAGTCCATTTACATGACCAGTTGACCCTCAACTGACACAGCCATTTATATACAATAAAGGCCACCTGCTGGTCCCCTTGGTGTTGAGGTAAATTCAGCTTCCTATATGATAGCTGTGGCTACTTCAATAATTCTTTTTTTAAGCTTCATGGGTTTATCATCCTTGTGTGTCTTCTCCGAGCTTTATTTCATGGTAGAGGTTCGTTGAGCGATCACACAGAATCGGCAATATTGCAAATTACAGCAAATATTCTTGGAAGAACAAAAACAACATTAAGCAATTTGTATGTGCATTTCTCCCTTTTTCCTTAACAAGCCCAGTTAACCACATTCAGATAATAAAGATGACGTTTCTAAAATTCACGGTTTTGATCAAGTCTTCTGGAATACAGAAGTCCTAATAGGAAAATTTAATCAACCGGTAAACAAAGTTATGATACTTCACAGAGCAAAGGTGAAGAAGGCATCACCCATATGAATAATTCCGTCCATTACCTCATTAGTTCTCTGATAAACAAAACAAAGATTGGTTTTAAAATGTTTTATAAAGATATCCATGAAATACTATCCAGTTATTACAGAGGGGTTCTTCAGAGAATAATTTAAAAGAAATTAAACTTTTAATTTATATTTAAAAATTAAGATACATGAAAGTTTCTACGCATAATATTATCTGAAGATCTAGTGAAGACTGCATGCACATATGTTCATACAGTTTTACATAAGCTATGCAATAACAGACAAAATTTTTTAAATCTCCACATTGTTGGGACTGCCTCTATGGGAGCTTCCTCTATTGAGAACTCATCTAGGTCTCTGTGGGGACCACCCCCTATCCGTCCACCTGCAGCCATCCAATGGGTGGAGGAGCCTGGGTCNCGCGGCGCGAGCGCTCCGACGCAGGCACGCGCTGACGCGGCGCGTGGCTCGTGCCTGTGAACTGGTCGCGCGGCTGAGCGCCCCAGGGGCCGACGGGGCTCCGGGGGCCGGGACCACCCCAGCCGGCGCGATACCACATAATTTGTATAAAAAATGAAAATCAAGTTGAATAGCTCCCTGAGGCAAAAGAGAAGATAAAACTTTAAAACTCAACATGATCAGAGGGCAAGGATGTTTTCATGTATTTCTGTTTCAGCAGTTATGGGCTTGCTTGTCTATGTATATAAAGTGCAAAGATGGGTAGTTTTTTTATCCTCTCTATTTTTGCAAAATTTCTTCATTTGGTTCTCATGACTTATTTTTCTTCCATCTGAGAAAGTGTTTTGATATGATTGCAATGCTTGGGGGTTTGGTTTGTTTGGAGTTCAGGGGCATTTTTTTACTTTTTTTTTTCATAAATGTCTAAAAGGGGGTAATGACCACTGAAAAGCTGTCACTGCATTTTAATTATTTTAGTATTTTTTTTTTCTTTTTTTTAGCTGCTGAATGCAACTGAAAAATAAACCCAAAGTTTAAAGAATTTAAATACCTAGAATACGTTGCTTTTTTAGGACATAAGGCATAGATATTTCACTTTAAATGAAAATTATTCATAACACTGGTAATAAAATTTTAAATAATAAAGACTGGAAATGGAAATTTTAGGCAAGACAGGGTTTACAGAATATTGAAAACCAATTGATTCAAAAAAGATGAGAAGGATAAGAGGTGCTGCAAGGTGTTATCTCCAGTTCTGTAATGTGAACTGATTTTCTTGCATGCCAATAGTGCTGAAATAGATGATTACCTACATAAATATCTTTAGGACTTTTAGTAATACAATGGTTATATGCTAAATATAGCGCAGGCAGCAAGCCTTTTGGCGCACCAAGTCAGATTTCCAGTTCGTCAAGCAGGTCGAGACACTACAGGGTGCTCTGCCCAAGTTTATTGAAGCATTCATTGCCTCTCCAAACTGGTTTAGCACCCAGTGAGGGATTTTTCCTGCCAGATTACCCACAGACTGTTTACAGACAAACTGTGAGGTAGCTGTGGTACGTGTGAGAGAGCTGGAGCTGGGCTGAGTTGTAGGTGCATGGCTACAACTGAGACAGTGCTTTGTGGGCAGCTAGGATGTAGACGTCGGGTGGTAACAAGATTCTCTGGAGAAGACTCTCTCACTACTTTGTTTCTTATTCCTGGGATTCTTTCATTTCTCCTTGTCACAGCCCTTGTCAAACAATATAAATTTACAAGTACTAAGCTAGGTGTCTGCCTGAAACAGATATATCCCACATATTTTTTTGTGATGGCTGTATGCTAAATGCATTCTAGACAATTATCTTTTTGTGCTGACATGGATTTTAGGGCTTCAGACTGAGAGGATTGTTTCTCTAAATCAAAGTTTGTGAAGTATAGCATGATTGCTGTAATTAGCAGTTTTTTTCACTACACTTAACTCAGTCCCACTGCTTTTTTTTTTTTTTTTACAAGTGGAAAAGCACATACATTCCCTAGAGAATGGAGAACTAGTGAGGTATCATTTTCTGCAGGATTTATGTGACTGTTATAGTCCGAGTCTAGCTTTTTATGAGATCTAAACATAATCTGGTGAGAGTATTTAAGTCTGTATGTATGCATTTCTGATGGTGCATGAATTTCACTAAAATACTGCCTTAGACAGATGATTTTTATTTTCTCTCCCCTCCATATGACTCCATCATATCTTGTGGTGGTAGCTTTAATCCTAGCTTTCCTGAACAGAAGAGCTCAAAGTTGTCACGTACACTCTGTCCTGAACATTATCATGTGTGTTTATTTAGTTATCAGTAGACACAATGTCGTAAAAGGGGACAGATGTAACATTGAATTGCTAGTAATGTAGTAGGAAAATGAACTTCAAACAGAAACAAGAGCTCTGCAACACCTCAAAGGCAACTAGAGTTGTTTGAAATGTAACTTTTGTTTGAAACACTGGACCCGCATCAGCAAATATGATTTTGTTTTCAAAGTGACAGTCACACTTCAAACAAGCCCAGCTGTTTCTGAAGTATGTGTGTGAAGATTACGTAGCAAACCTTCCTCTGACACAGTCCTGTAGTAAATATTTAAAATAGAACTTTATTAAATAAATAAATCTCTGTGTTTGTCAATTTCTGATTTCTTCTTTTTACAGGGAAACATGAATAGTGTTTGGTGGAGTCATCTAAATTATCTGAAAAATGAACAAAACTTACCTGTAGTTCATATATTGTGTAATGTTTATGTGAGGTAATCATACACCTGTGTGGGTAGGTCTGGCAAAACACTCAACAAAACTCATGGATGTGCATGCATTTGTCATCACAACAGGTAACTCACCACTTCTTAGAAGTCACGGACTAGGTCCCAGTTTTGCAGTCCTGTTCTTCTGGAAGTCATGCTGTTCTCCCGCATTGCACAGCCACTGGCAATGCCTGAAGGACTAAATAACAAATGTGGACAAAGATGAATTGCCTGGGCTCTGAGCAGAACCTGCCTCTGGACCACCTACCTGTCCAGTGGGCAGCTAAAGAATGTATTGCTAATGAGGCTGGATTTTGATGTGAATGTAGTATTTATTGAACACAATCCCTGGAGTCCTACAGAGCTCTTGATTAGCAGAAGTTTTTCTAATGTGTTGAACCACTGCTTTGTTATGATCTGGTTATTAAGAGATACCTCTGCTCAAATTAAAGTGCAAACAAGATCAGGTGCCAAAGTCAATAATATGGATTTTATTTAACAGTAAATGTGAGTGAGAGAGATAGAAATAGGAGGGGGAGAGGGGAGAGCAGGGAGAGAAGGAGACTTGAAAAACCTCAAGTGTTTTATATCAACTACCCTGTATTCTTAAAAAAAAAATAAAAATAGATGCCAGTGTCACAATGTTAATGTAATTTTAAGATGTTTTATTATTTCTTTATTTGCAATAAAGGCACAGAGGTTAATAAACTCTTTGTTGCTTATGCAATTTCTAATACAGAATACAATTTGGTTTTCTTGGCATCTGTAACTACATTGTATATTTTTCCTCAGGACAAAGTCTATGTCAGTAATTACCAATTCATCGTATTTCTTCTGATGAAGAACATCTGTGACTAATTATAGTGTTTTCACTACTGAAGTTTTTAAATTTCATTTCAATAGTACAGACAAAATGAAAGATTGCTGTTAAAAATTTCGGTATATGAAACAAGGTTCAGTATATATCCCAAGCAAAACTGGGATTCCTTCATGAGGTACACATTTGCACTTTGTGAATATTAGCTAACTCTTAACTGGACTAACTGGAAAGAGAGCAAGTCAACATATGAAGAAAAAGTCGCATATTTTCAGTTATAAAACAGAAAGCAAATTAGTGAAATCCGTGGCTTAAATTATCTCCAGCACACACATCAAGAAAGCACTGTGTGTGAATACAGTATCATCACAATATACACTCTAGTCATCTAAGTCAAAGGATCTGCAAATAAAGTGGAATTCACAGCAGTGAAACCATATATACGGATTCATTGCCATGGACTCAAAAAATGGAAATATCTTCCAAATGCCAGTTATCCCACCTTTGTCCATTAAAACAAGACCATAAGTCCTCACAGATGCTTGCCCCAGTTGTCAGTGAAAGTGTGTCACCACACTATTCCTGCACAGCCAGGCTTGTTGCATAATTAATTTTACAGAGGGTTTTCCTAACACTGCCCTGAACTGCTTTGGCAGCAGTTTAACCTTGTTGTGTCTTCTTGTCTTCCCCAAGAACCAAACCCCCATACAGCTCCAGTTGAACACTAGCACCTAGAAGAATGGGATAATTACTACCAATTTATATTTTTTACTTTCAACACTGTTTTTGGAGGGGCAAGGGGGACGACAAGATTATTGCCACCAGGGTTACCAATTATGAAGTGATCCCTGATTTAGGGATTAGCTTTCTTTGGCAGTTCTATTTACTTCTCGCAGTGAAGCTTTAGTTCTTCTGGGACAGTTCAGACCTTAAGCAGCCATCTACAGTGCAGAAGAGGTCACTTTCCCAATTGTCTTTATAGAAACCCTATAGAGAAAAAAAGAAAGGAATTCAAAGGTGCAGTTCCTTTCAACCCAAAAGATATAAAAGGAGCCATGACAGATCAATCACATCCTAAAAGTACATAAAGTACATTTATTCACTTTTGCTGCTCTTGGGTGACCAGCTTGGATATAGAAAATTTAATTTGCATCCTCAAGGATCCATTAGCAGTTATTCTTGCCAGGAGAAGATCAAATATAGTTTATGGAAAGAGATCAGTTGGTGGATAAAGTCCATTAGTAGACTAGATTCTGTACAAATCTTTTTCTGAAAAAAAAAAAAAAGAAAAACTCCAACTTTTTAACTTGAAGATTTTTTGGTTAGAATCTAGTATGATGAATATTTTGAAGTTTGGAAGTTATTTAAAATAATAGAATTAAGCATGTTTGCATTTTTTCATCCTCCTCTTTTTCTGTAGTTTTATACTCTGTAAATTAATGAAAAAATTGGAAACTGGAAAACAACAAAAATCTGGAAAAAAAGAAAAAATTTAAAATACTAAATTATTTAATGTCAGTTATTTGGTATAAATTGTGAAAGGAAGGTTGGTTCCTGAATCAGAACAGGGGACTTGTTGACCTATTAATAATAACTGAATGTGTGATCATGGATAAAATTTACCCAGAGACAATGGTGAGAAAGCAGAGAAGGAGACAAGTGTCAGGACAGTTACACAAAATGAGGGAGAAGAAAAGGTCATGCTGTATTTCGTCAAGTTTGCCTGGGAGAAAACAACAAGTTGCTCTCTGGAGAAGGAAGGAAAGTAAAGAGTTTGGAAAGTGAGTCAGTGATGCTAAAATTCAGCTAGACTAGGAAACTGGAATTGGCACCAAAATAAGTTGCACACTCCTTATCCAGCATTATAGTAGAAGACCTATTCTGTTTACTGGTAAGTATGTGTTGCTTCTTATAGTCACCCTTCATATATCCTCTCTGTCAGGATTTATTTTAGGTTATTTCTTAGGGCCATGTACTGACCTCAATCTGCCTTATAATGAGGGCTGCATGTGTGCATTGATGTGCTGAAGCCATTGTACAGTCTGTAAAGATTTGCATATTGTACAGGCTTATTCTTTTTATAGCTTTGTGTTTATTTTAATTTTGGAAAAAAAAAAAAGAAGTAGGGTGGTAAGCATAAAATCAGACTGTGCTGGCAGTGGGAGGTTGCAGTCTTGTATTTCAATGCAGGAATTTATTTTGTACTTATGCTACTGCTCTGTGATCATTTCACATCTTTAATAATATTAATAATTAAATATCTGGGAAAATATATAACTGATTAATTGGAATAAAATCAATCCCATTTTCCATAAAATTATTTTTAAGATTAGTCATAGTCTGTCATTTTAGACCGTATTTTGCTCTTTTTATTTCTTGATAGATGAAAAATTTTCTAAGTGTGGAGGAGTAAATTGTCATCAGTTTTTATTCAGTACAATATTTGATCAATTAAGGCATATTGGTATAAATATCTTTTATGTTAAAAGATGTCACTTGATTATATGCTGTAGTCTGCAACATAGCTGTATGTGCAAATTATTTATGTACTTTTAGAAAAAGTGAACATGAATATCTGTAAAACAAAGGCATTAATTTTTAAATGGAGAAAAAGTTGATGGTATATTTCCCCTTATTATGTAGCTGACTCACTTCCATACTGCAGCAGTATGATTTAAGGAGAAAATCCCTACAGTCACAACTAACAACACTTCCATCCCACTTCTGGAAAGTGTGCTGCCATAGTATTGCACATGAGTAATACTTCTACAAAAAACAGTCCAGTGTGTGTAGTAAAACGTTCTGAATACACTTTGTAAGCCAGTCTGCAGTTTCATCCTACACTGCATATAATAATATGAGCTTTTTTAAACTCACACACCTGAATTACAAATTCAGCTTTATTAAGTTTACAGATGTTTATATGAATGATGGTTTATTCCACCCCTTTTCAGTACTAGTCCAACCAATGTTTAATTTGCTTGTAGACCCTCTGTGCCTCAGTGTTGCCATCAGTCAGGAGCAAAGCACTAAAGACACAATTAGGGTTATTTGAAAGTAACAGAGTGTGTTACTGTCATTCACTGTGATATCTGTTCCAAACCAAACCAATCTAGTTTACATGATCTGCAAGACAAGAGACCTTTAAATTTTCAATCTGTCTTTTTTATGGAGAAAGAAAAAAGACTTTAAGTTCATTCTTGTTCATAAATATGGGGGAATGACTCGTTTGGTATAATTGGATTGGCTACATTATAATAAAAGTATTAAAAAGTATTAAAAAGCTACATTTTTATAATTCTTAACATTTCTGCCTTTTTTAAGGGGTGGAGGCTGTCAAGTCCTTTGAAGCCTCAAGCTTTGTAGCCTGATACTAAGGATTACAAATAAATAACATTGAATTTTTGTCATCTACTATCTTGTGCTTGAGATCATTTTTTTAAGCTTTTGTCAACTCACATCTCTAATCATAATCTGAAGAGTCTCACAGAACACAGGAGGTTCTAGATAAAAAAAAGAAGAAAAATCTGTGGTTGATTCTATTATGCCTTTTTTTCCCCTTTTTCTTCTGTTTTATTGCTACTGTAAGTGTTTTAACAGACCGATGCCTGCTGGCTGGACATTATTCTTCAGAAAGCATAACTTTTAGTCAGCAGTACACAACAGATAATACAGAACACCAAATTTAAATTATTTAAATCTAGGGGAAGTGGGAAAATATTAATAAGTCAGCAGATTGCATACTTTGTTCAGCAGATTTCTATTAAAAATAATTTAACTGTGAAAAAGCCAGGAATGCCAACTGGGCACTTTTTAGCTGGTGTCCTGTAAAATTTACACTTTTATGTGACAATTTTCAAGCTAATTTGGAAAATAATGGAAAAGAGATCCATGTTTGGCTGTTTGGTACTGATTAGGGAGTTATACACGGATCGTTGCTTGTGGTTATATTGCCAAAATCAAATGAATTATATTCATATTATTATTGCCCCAGATTCAAGTGAAAACTACCATGGCATATTTGTGCCCATATCTTCTGTCTGTAGTGTCAGATTTCTCCCTGAAGTAATCCTTTGTGAGAAAATCATTGCCAGAAACTGAGCCATTGCCATAATGCTCATGTTGCTGTGGCGATCCTCTTTGACTTCAAAAATCTGGGGGAATTAATCTTTATATGGTAAATATGTATTAGCAAAATCAGGCAGATTGCATCATAAGTCCTGACAGTGGTTGTTTTTTGTTATCTTTGACTTTATCTAGACTGGCTGTCACATCAACTAACATGTAAACAGATGCATTTAAAGCTTCTTTTTGACTGAATTTTGAAATATAATTTTCAATACTGTGGTACTCTGGTTCTAAAAAGTCATGAAAGTAACATGATATAGCTGGTGAATTTAGGTGATATTTTTATAAAATTCAGTTTACATAGATCATAAAGCTACACCAAAATATTTATATCCATATCTATTCAATATGTTTGAATTATCTTAATCAGATACATGAATTTTATCTACCATAATCCTCAGTCTATTATTGTTTTAGGTTCTTTTCTAGAAGCAAGTTTTTGGTGCTTTTTTTGTGTGTGTATTTTTAATTTTTTTTCAGATACTGAAAGGGTAATTGAGTGTTTTTCTATTTGCTCAAAAAAGCAGGTTTATCTCTCTTACTCTGGGACCCCAGTCATCATAGTAAATTACTCATTCACAGTAGCAGGCCATGCACCGAGAGACTTGAGATGATTTCTTCTACCCAGAAGGGGATGGCTGAACAAGTAAATATTTGCAAGACTTAGTTCAAAATCTGATGTAGATTCAACTGACTATTTCAGGAAAGAAGTCTTGATGGAAAGCTATATAATAGTTCTCCATTTTTCTAATTTTGTATTCAGTGAATGTATTGGAAATATTAATTGTTACAGATAAAAAAAGTTTTGCTTGTATGTATGAAGAGATCAAAATTTTAGTCCTAAGGTCCAAACAGATTTCCATTTGTTTACCCAGGTCCTGTTACAATACACTATTTCAGGGTACATGTCAAACCTAAAACCTGTGTGCAAATGAACTCTTATTTTGAGCAGTAATGTAACAATGAATGTTTTAGATGACTGATACCAAACCCACCTGTTGGAATCATAGAATGGCCTGAATTGGAAGGGGCCTTAAAGATCATTTAGTTCCAACCCCCCTACCATGGGCAGGACACCTTTCACTAGACCAGGTTGCTGTAAGCCCCATCCACCCTGGCCATGAACACTACCAGAGATGGGGAAAATCTTGCATTCAACTTAGTTTAGAATCAAGGAATATGTATTATGACTTGTCTGTAGCAAGAAGATAAACAGTGAATTGCGTTCAGAATTTTTCTGTAGTTTGTCAAGAAAAGAAAGAAGATACCTTTTTTTTCCACCCACACACAAATGGATTGGATGAAAACATAATAAATAAAAGGTTAAAACTCTGAGTGAATTGTAGTAGATAGTGATTTCCTGTGTTAAATTAATTACATCTAAATTTGTATGAAAGCAAATTGTTTGACATAGCTTGTGTTGAATGTAAAATAGAAATTATAAAGCCCTACCATTTTTTTCCATTCAGAGATTAGTTCATGAACTCATTCCTGAAATGAACTGTGGTTTAATGATGGAAAATCCAGAGGAGGAGATTTTAACCTGAATCTCCTCTGTGTCTCCAAAACTGAATTTTACGTGTTTTTAATTTAGTTTTTATTATTACTACTATAAAATTTCTACTTTATTTCAGTATTTTTGTGGGGGGATGATGAGAGACTATTCATTTCAACTCAATTTAGACTGGATCGTATTCTGAACAGATGAGTATCAGAGATATGAGATCTCAATTTCTGTGGCATACCCTCAACTTGGAGACTAGTTATGTATGTTTTATGCATATTTCGTCATAAAAAATAAATCTTGCCAGGCCTTTTCTGGGAACAACAAGCAATGAAAGCAGGATTTCTTGAGCCAGCCCCTAGAGGCAGAAATTTAATGGTAAGAGAGCTGTGGTATGCCTCCCCTGCCCAATCCTGCTGCCAGCACATCTGGCGGTGCTGCCAGCCTTCCTGTCCCAATGGCATCCCACTCTCTCAGGCACCCTCCAGCCTCTGCTCCAGCTGTATTTCAGCTGCTTCACTGGGGAGGTCCTTGAATATTTTTATTGGGAGCTCTTAGTGGCCCTTTTAGTGGCTACAAATTTCTGTTGACTTGGTTTTCAAGGCTTAATTTCATAGGCCAAGTAGTAAGACAAAAAGAGAAGCAGCAGTTAAGATAGGCTCTGAGATAATGTTTATTCACATGGGGAAAACAATGCTCTTTCTCAGGTTGTTTATCTTGAAAAAAATTGCAAACATCTTGATGTCATGGTGTAGTATAAAACCAGTGCAATCAAATGAATAATTTTTATAGAGTTTTAATTCAGTTCTTAATTAGCTTTACTGCCGCACAACTTCTACATGAGCTTTAAAACTGCAGTTGTGCCTGTCAACTCCTATTAGTTATGCAACAGATATTACCTTCAGGGCTCCCAAAGTATGACTGACTGTCGTGGTCACTGACCATGCAAGATTTCTGCTGCGAACAGTAATTCCAGATGACAGTATTCCCTTGATCCCTGTATATATATATATGAGGGAATTGCATGAGCAGAAGTCATTATCGTCACATGTTATTTATTACATAACTGGGTGTTATGTTAACACAAAAATATGCTTTGATTAGCATAGAACCTGTGGGGAAAAAAATGTTTCCTGGAGCATTGGTCACAGGGATATCTTGGATAAATAGGTTATTTTTAAAGTAAGTTTTACATATAGTTTTGGAAGTATTATTTGGAAGTTGTGAGCTGTTATCCTAGTTCTTAATTTATCAAAACAGATGTGACAAATAATAATTTGTAAAGCTCTAGGGAAAACTCCATTTACTTTGAGACTTTCCCTGTAAAAGGCTCATGATATAAATACAAGGAACAAAGCCCTCTTTCTGCCATCATTCAATTCGGAGAACTCCAAGCTCTTGATGAATGAGCAGTCTTTAGTACTTCAGATGAAGTTGGCCACTTGAGCTACAGACATATGAAGAGGTGACTGCTTGTTGTAAATGCTTGCACTGCAGATATGTCAAAAGCACAGAGAAATTTCAGAGAGCAGCAGCAGCAACTGAATAATTAATATGCTTGAAAGGACAATGTTGGCCACTCAAGTAACAAGATCTAAAACACCGGACACAGGTAGCCCAGCTAAGGTAGATGCTAATAGATATTATGAATATAAGCTGAAGGTATTTGGAGGCTGAAACAACATTACATTAACTGTGGACTCTCTGGGAGCAGAAATTTGAGTAATGATTTGCTTAAAAGCAAGGGAAAACTTAAGGTGATGACGAGACAAAATAACCCAAAGAATAAACTCCATGCTGCTCAGCAAACTAGTAGGAGCTTCATTACTTTGTTGTGTGAGATGATATTGACCAAGGCATTAGGGACTGTACTGGCAGCAGGCTTGCCTTGGCACGGCAAAGATGTACAATTTGATAAATGTATCTTTTTCTGTTTCCATGGAAAGCAGAAAATGCATGTCACCAGACTGGTTTGCCTTACTGTAGTTCAGAACTTGAACTGTAAGTCACCAGATGACATTTGTTATCCTTTCCACCACCTGTCACCCATCCAGATGCCCAAGCAAATGCCAAAATGTCTATTTTAATTCCCACTGAAACAATACAAAGAAATGAGAAAACATAAATAGCAACAACATACTCCATAGATTACACTGAAAGTTTATTCTGTGAGACTCTGAAAGTATTACAGGCACTAATCCATGCATATATAAATTAGTAACAAGGGCTCCACCCTGTAGAGCTATAGAGAAATATGTGTTTATGTATGGTTTTGTGCTTCAAAATTCTGATTCAATGTGAGTTGGGACCATTATGATTTTTCATTCAGTATGTAACGTTACTTATAACCATAAGGACAGGAGATTTTGAAAAAAAATCTGAACAGAATAACACTGCTGGACTGGTGTTTCTGCATCCTAGCATAAGACCTACAGGCAGAAGTTTTAATGATACTTTTGAAAAGCGAGGGAGGAGTGTTATGATATAAATCTCATTTTCAAAGCTAAGGGTTTTAACATTAAAGTATACTGTGTAGCCTTAAATGTACCTGAGCACTAGGATGCAAAAAGCTAAGACTTATTAGGAGGTATGACACAAAACATCAATATATGGTTCATGTGATCAATAGCTAGTGTCCAAATCCTTTGAGAATATCAGAACAACACTTTCTTTCTTACCATGCAATTTGAATGGAGGTCTGCTGTGCCTCCAGTTCCAGCTGCTGAAAAATGAAAAAAAATGCACCCTTAGTTACATGTTGTCAGAATATCACTTGAAATTTATTTTAATAGTTTTTAATATATAATAACATATACTGTTACCTCTTTAAAAACTTGACTAAAACAGAATGAGACAAGGAATACCCACCAAACTTCTGTTGAACAGTTACTTAGTTCAGATAAAAGCTGCTTTCTGCAGCTTGAGGAGAAGCAGCAAACCAAGCCCTTTGAGATCATTGCTAGCTTTTGTCTTAAATAAGTAGATTTAGTCTCAGCTTCATCCTACTGGCTGATAAGATAAACCACCTGGACATGTTTTTTTATTGGACTGCTTTCTCTTGGAGTGCAGTTTAACTGCCTGATTGTGGGCTGGCGGGCTCTTAAGCACTGACTGTTTTGGTTAAACTGAAATTAACCTAATATTTAAAAGTATGTATATATCTTTGTTAACATCAATGCTGTTCGAGACTTTTTTTTTTCTCAAAACATGATCACAAATTTAAAGGTTTTTCATCCTTTACCTTACTGTTTTTGTGAGACATGTAGAATCTTTTTGCTATAAAGGATAAAATGAACCATTACAATTTAGTATATCTTATGCCTGTCAAAAGTAAATACATATGAAGTGAAACCTTTTCCTTATTGAAATTAATGACAACTCTATGACTGTCCTTTGTATAGACAAAAATTTATGTGTATTGTTGAAGAGTTACAGCAATGGTAAATTCAAGACATTTTAAATAGAAATTTTGACAACTAAAAGATGTTTTTCAGAATACCTATTAGTTGCATGCATAAAACTTAATATCAGGAGCAGCTTAAAATCCAGGTCATTCTATGTTGTTAATTCATAGGAAACTCATTCCAACTAAAAAATATTATTCTGAGTCATCACAGCCTTTCACTATAATGACCAAATACATTTTAATAGTTAAGTTCAATATCAAGTAGAGTAATTTTTTCACAGCTCATGTATTACTTATGTTAATCTGATATGAGAGAGATTTTAGCTGTTTTCCTCACATACTATATTGCAAAGGCTGCCTTACAGAGTGGCAAGAATGCTCCTAAGTGGGTATGTTGAGTTGGACCTCCTTATGTGTGAAATGTGGTGTCTTTGTTGCTATGAAATTGGCCGGTTCTGTTCTTCTTCTGGTGTGGTTCTGATAGCTTATGTATGGGAGATGTTGCCATCATTTTGAATCTTCTTTTGTTTCTAAACTTAAATGAGTAGTCAGTTTTCATTAGCTATGTCTGGACTTGAAATGATTTTGGTAGATGCTGAAGCTTACATATGCTATTTCAGTTTGTGTTGATGATTTCTAAATATTATTTAAATCCTCAAACTCTAGAATGCATGTGGATTTGATTGTCCTAGTGCTTACATCTTGGGTAACTTCATGTATAATTTCATTCTACAGGAATTTGCTGCACTGACAAAAGAATTAAATGCATGCAGGGAACAGCTGCTTGAAAAAGAGGAAGAGATTTCAGAACTAAAAGCCGAAAGAAACAACACAAGAGTAAGTATACAGCAGAGCTTTTCTGCATGTCATGTATGTGTAAACTTACATAAAAATCTAGATCTTCATTTGTATGAATAAGAAGACAAAAATCCAGCATTTTCATGAGTGAAGGAGGTTCTAAGTAGCAGGATATATCTACTATGCTACAGTCCTGGAGGAAATGAGTGTATTAGCCAGATATATTACAAACAATTACAATTACAGGAGATTTAGTATGTAACATGGTAAGGTCTTTCAGTTTAAATGTCTTCTAAAGCAAGGGACTCATGCAGCCTTCCAAGCCTGAGTAGCCTGCACATATCTCATCTCCTATCAAGGCAAAAGGCAAGGTTACAACAGACCCAGTTTTGCAGTGTGCCTTGGATTTGATCTGAATAAGGGTGAGATGAAGGGTGCCACACATACCACAGGCTGTTATTTCGTCTACATGCAGACGTGTGACCCTTGAAGTAAATGTCATTTGCCATACAGCTGAGGGGGGACAAGATTCAGTCCTGAAATTTATCATGCTCTGCTTCAATCAGAAGATATTATTCTGTCTGGGAACAAGAATGTATGTGACAGCACCTTCTGAAAATTCTCAAATGGTGTACAGAATCATTTTCAGAATAAAATAACTTGCACATAAAAGTGTCTAGGCAAAGGCAGAATTGATCAAGAAACACAAGAGGGTAGCAGAGGAGATTTTATGGTGTTTGTGGAAAGGTGTGAGAAAAGAGATGGAGTAGTCCCAGATCAGGCAGGAGTCATGCTGGTAATGAACATTCAAAGTAGATCTCAGAGGTTGAAGACCAAGGATGATTTCTCCTATCCATATTTCATTCTTCTGTGATCTGTGTAACTTCTCCTGTTTTCCTCCTCTGCTCAGATAACATCTCTTCTTTGTCAGCTAACTTACATTCTGAAGGGAATCTAACAATATATATGACAGAATACCTGAGAGAAGGCCTTTCTCCCTGCTTTCTTCTTTCCATCTATAGCACCAGCGTGCCATAGAGTTCAGAAATTCAAGGGAGGACAGATGAAACAGATGCCTACAAAGAAGCAAAGCTGACCCATCTACTGCTATGTTTTCCTGGATGTTCAGGAGATGATCACATTTTGCATAAAATTCTTAGAGGTGATGGGTTTGGAAAACCTTACAGGAGGTATAGGTGAGACCTACTTTTTCTCCCATTAATTGATTAATTAATTAATTTGGAGAAACATGTAGAAATTGCACTGCATTTTCCAGGTTTAGCAAATCATGTCAGCTGAAGAAAAGTCTGAAGACTTTCTATGGCTGCTTAAATTATCAGTAACTCCTACATGTGTATTATTTTAGTATTTAATAAAAAAAAAGCTTTATCCATTTCACTACAAAGTCCACTGAACACCAGCTTTAGTGTATTAAAACTGCAGTGCACCAGTACCTAGTGTGGGCCTGATATAAGCAGTGCAGACTAGCAAAAATTCCAAGACAGCCTAGTAGCCAAAGATAGTCACTTGCCAAAGAACTGTGAGAGAGGGAAGATGACTCAACTGTAAGTCATCTCCTAAGTCAGACTGATCTCTGTCATAGGCAGTTTTTTTGCAGAGCAAGAAGATTAAAGATCCTGCATTCTTATGTTGCTTGTGCTACGTAAAATAAAAATCGTTAAGAGGTTTTCCAGGAGACCTAATATCAACAAATGGGAGTTATAGTGTGATAATCCTTGGAAGTCCTTGAAGTTAAAATTAGTAAATTCTAACAGTGTGTTTTCAAAATGAGGATGGAGCTAGGTATTGGAGTTCAAAATGTTTAGGCTATGAAAATATATATGGAATGCAGGAGAGGTTACAGCAGACAAGGGGAAAATAGAGTCCAAGTATTAATGGAGAAGGAGAGAGAAAAAATTCAGAGATGTGCCTTACCCTGACCCCTAGCATTTTCATTAATAGGTTGTCACCCCTTCATGTCATATTTGTGTTCTTGCCAGGCTTTAAGCTACCTATACTACAATATATCCCAGAGCTGGCTGTAATATTCATGCTGCCTTCTATAGGGACTCTCCTTTGATAGGGGAAGATGAGCATTTTGGATGCAAAGCTGTTGTTTTCAACATACAGTGTCGATGATGTGCTAGTGATGAGATTTCTAGCAGCATTCATTGTGAAGACATTGCCTATAAAGAGGCACTTTTGCAAACTGAGATTTATGGTGTTATTAATGCAAAACAGCATTAATATTTTGTAAGAAAAAAAATTGCTCCAAAATCTTTCTGTTAATTTAGAAGGAAGATTCTAATACAATAATAAGATTTGGAGGACCACAGATGCACTTTCACAGTGAGAAAAATAAATGTCTTTTCTCACATATAAAGTTAGTCCAAATAATGCATCTTCTGTCCATCCCTCTAATGTTCACACTTGAGCCAACCCTAGCTTGGCTACGTTAATGAGGCTCACCTGAGCCCCAAGGACACACTCATGCATAACCACCCACAGTGGGGGAACTGCTCACGACAACCACTGTGTCCTAAGTACAACTTCCTCCTGCTTTTAAATGAAAAGTCTCAGTTCTGAATTGCAGCTTCTGCATTTTTTAATCCATTGTCTTTTATCTCCCTGGGGTAACAGCAAAAAAGATACTGTTTGATTTGTCCTGCTTCAAACTGAATATCAGCAGAAAGGAATGAAACTGTCAATTCTGTCAGGTCCTGAGTACACATCAGCCTTCCAGGTCCCCTTCACATTTTCAATTATGCCTAATTGGCAGCCTTGTCTTTACTCTAGACCCACAGCTATGTGTTTCTTTATTTCCCGGCAACAGCCTCACAGAATTTTTGCTAATCACATAAATAAACAAACAAAACACAAAACTGATTTCCCATCATGATTTCCCACTCTATGCCAAGCTGCAGCAGTAGACCCTGATGGTAACGTGTATTAGAGAGAGATCATGATGGAATTACCTTTTTTGGGACACATACACTTCAGATCTCAGCCAAAATGCCAAAAATTAAACCTTACCCCAATAGTTAATCAAATTCCTACTCAATCCTTCTAGCAGCATTCTTAAGCATTTCCTGCTGAGTGTGTATTTTTACTCCATATGATAATTAACTTTTTCTGACATAATACAGTAGAAATATTTTCACGTTACGAACGTAGCTGGCAACTTAATCTATCAATACACGAGGAAAAATAGAAAGTGTGGGAGCACTGATCGTGTGGCATTGCTGACAGGAAGACAGGTTCTCTCTGGAAGACCATTGTATGGGACTTTTAAAACATACAAAAATATTTTAATAGAAACTCTTACAGTTATTTCTCTGGATATTCTCTAGATAGAATGATCACCTATAGCATGTGGAAAGATAGCATCTTTTCTGAAGCTGGAAGAAGAGTCAGTGTGATCTAGCATATTATTTAATGGAAATTATAACACTACCTTGGCTGTTTAAATTAAAATGGAAAGATGTTTTTTGTCTCAGTCTGTATTCTTTAAAAGTGGGAAAACTGCATAGGTTTAACTTATTAGATCAGAATAGTATTATGAGGAAATTTGAGGGTTGGTTTGGTAGCTGAAAAAGTGTTACAATACTGATATGGGTTAATCTGATTGTGGATTTTTCCCTACAACAACGAAAAAGGACCAGACACATACATATGCTTTCTGAATATAGAATAAATTTTTTACTTAAATTGGTCTGAAATACTTAATTCTAACAGTTTAGAAACAAAAAAACTAAACCTGTGTTCACATATGAAACAGCAGGAACAGTGTCATCAACTCTCTTTTGCTTCATGACTTAGGGGGTGAAGCACTTATTAAAGTGAACAAGGCTGACTTATATCTAATTTTATTCATATCTTTTTGTCACAATTCCTTATTGCATGGTTTATGAAGCATTTTCAATTATGCACTGCAGTCTCATAATACCTATATATCAGAACTGAACCCTATATTCTATGATTCAAATTCCCTTCTACTCTGTTGGGAAACTCTAAGAATATATTTTAAAGTATGGTTTTACCTACTTTAGTTCATTTTCTCATAGGATCTTTTAATTAAATCAACTTCATGGTGCTGAAAATGAATCAGGTACTCTATTTCTTTTAAAACATGAGGAGTTCTTACAGTCTAAAAATACCATACACATGAAAATAAATTTATCTGTCTCCTAAAGTTCTGCAAATGGAAAAACATTATTTCACTAATATAAATAACAGCATATATCATTACCTCAATATTATTAATTATCTTGTAGATTCATGTGTCTCTTCTTTCAAGAAAAAGACCTGTCAGAAAGTAGTGTGACAACAGATAGTAAATGTAATATATAATTATTCAATACCTGTGTTTTCAGGTAATCTGTGTAGTCTAATAGTTATTATATTTGTACTCATTATTCTTATAAAACCCCTTTTCTTCCCATTATTTTGTATCATTATCCCGATCATTACATTTTTTTTCATACCTCTTTTTCCCATATGTGTGATTTCATTAAGGTTTTAGGCTGCTTGCATTTTGGTTTCTGTACAGAAGGACAGACATGGGACATACTGCAGTAGCTGGGCTGCAACTTTGTTTTTTCCAGAGAAAGATTTTCACTGTTAATTTACCAGTGTAGCTGTTGGAGGTCACACCAGCTGACCACAGGTGAAAAGTGGTTTCCATCACTGTGGAACAGTGCCAAAGAAAATCACTGATTTTGTGACTGATTTTAGAGATAGTTTCAACCCCATATCTGCTTATTTTACTTGTCTTCTCTGCTCACACCAGAGATGGAGATTCACTGAACAATGTGAATTCTAAATATAGACTGAAAGAAAATTCATTTTTTTCCTGTGCTGGTGAGAAATTCTAAGCTGGACCTCAAAAGAGAATTGTCTTCTTCGTGAGTTACCCCATTCCTCTAAGGAATACCTTAAGCTGTCTCATTTTACTAAAAGCCTTTTATGTTTTTTCCTGTATTTAATTATTTATTACTCTCCTTTTCTCTCCGTTGCCATCTGCTGATTCTTTAATTTCTCCATTTATTATCCGGCTGTGAACTTTTTCTACAAACAAGTTTTTTGAAAATAATGAAAGTTAAGATAAAATATTTTATACTGATTAAAATCCAGGTCCTGTAATAGCAAACTCTCTTGAGTCACACTAATTTCAACTTATTGAGCCATCATTCCTAAAAGTGAATGTTTTAACTTCTTTACTTTTCTATATGTAAATCAGTGTCCATGTAGTCATGATGGTGTAGTATAGCAGAGTAGGTGATAATCTACACTGATGTAGTTTATACCATTAAGTCTAACCATGCTTTTCCATTTCACAGAAATCAGTCACTTCCACTAGTTCTTTGCAAGTGATTTGAGAAATAGAGGAAGCTGGGTATATTCTAAAAATTTTCTCTCTTCTTTTTCCTTTAGTTATAATTAGCACTTTAAAGACGCTACATTCATTAAAAAAATACGCACCAGAGCACTTTACAGTCTTTAAATTATTATTTTTATACTTTTTTTATGCTTATAAAAAGTCCAGAACTCCAGAAACAATCTTATTTACATAAGATACAATTATCAGCACGGCATCTTGAGCATCCTAAAATTTGCCCAGCATAAAACTCACTTGTCATATTATTTCATCATTCATTGTCAAGCTTATGCTTTCCAGTAGGAAAAGCATAGCAATGATGCGTGGGTGATTCTGTCCTACCTGCTGCTGTTGATCTTCATCTTCTTTTCTCTGCAAGCTGCCTGTCCCTCTGAGTGCTTGACAACTGTAACAGCTTGACACAGCGTGAGGGAGCAGAAAATGCTCAGCAGCCCATGATCACTATTAATGCCAGAGTTTAATTGCAGCTTACTGAAATCCCTAAACCTGTTTCTAACATTTTTTTGTAGTTTAAATGAGTTACCAGCATTGTTAAAATGCTATTTCATCATGAAATCTTGTGATGTGCTCACAAGTATTTGGAATATTAATTCTTGAACTACATATGGGGAGGAAAGTCCTCCACATGCCCACAAGTTATTGTGATTTCCTTCAGATGTTAAACATTTGTTGGAAACACCATCATCTTCAATGTCGATTTTTTATGTTTATATTCCCTTCCCCCATCATTGTAGCCCTGAGACACTTCATAATTCTGTCAGTGTTGTTGACATTTGCTCTTCCCAGAGAAGCAGGGAAGATCTATTATCTCTTTAAAAATTATAATTGTAGTTGGGGAAAAGTTGAATAAAACAGCAGCTATTGTTACATGTCCAAAGTAGGGCAACAAAACTGGTGAAAGGTCTAAAGCACAAGTCTTACAAGGAGCAGCTGAGGGAGCTGGGGGTGTTTATCCTGGAGAAAAGGAGGCTCAGGGGAGACCTTATCACTCTCTACAGCTGTAGCTAGGTGGGGGGTGAGCCCCTCCTCCCAGGTGACAAATGATAGGACAAGAGGAAGTGGCCTCAAGTTACACCAGGGAAAGTTTAGTTTGGGCATTAGGGAAAATTTCTTCACTAAGAAGGTTATCAAGCATTGGAACAGGCTGCCCAGGGAAATGGTGGAGTTACCATCCCTGGAGATATTTAAAAGATGTGTAGATGTGGCACTTGGGCACTTCGTTTAGTGGATGATTTGGTAGTGCTGGGTTAATGTTTGGACTTGATGATCTTAGAGGTTTTTTCCAGCCTAAACAATTCTATTATTCTATTAATCTAACATTTCATCAGAGTAAGGGGCAAGGATTTACTATCAAGTTCTCAGTCACAGTCAGATGTCCTATCCCTTGGGTTTTTTCCCTTTCAGGACAACTGGGAGTAATGTTGCACTAAGAGACCTGGTTAATAGTATTCCTTGCTCAGATGGTTTTGCTGTTAGCAGTGCTCACAGAATTTGTGTAGAACTAGAGATTATTTTTGTTGAAAAGCAAAAATAAGAAATTTTTACAAAACAGAAACCTATGTTAGCATGCCTTCTTGAGCATTCCTAGAGCTGACAGTAAGGAAAATTCCAGTGTTCAGAGGTGTTTTCCAGAAGAATGAGTGACTGCTAGCAGCTTGAGTAAATAAGAACGGAAAGAAAAAGTATGAAATGTTCACAAGCAGTGGTTTAGTTCTCCATGGGTCTTTTGACACTTAGCTGTGACATCTGTATACAGCAAAATAGGCAACACAGCATTTTGCACTTGATTTATTGAGCAACTATTAAATGTATGCAGACATTGGCATATGTTTTTTTCTTCTCTGAAACGGTAGTTCTAAGCTAAAAGCAAACTTAGCTTTTGTGTATATTAGGTGGGTGATTGTCATTGGTTTAGTATTACGCATTATGCGCGTTTCTAACATGGCAGTAACATAACCTAAAGTTAAATATGTTATCTGCAGCTCTGCAAAAGTCTAGAGTGCTGTACTGTTCCGCCCAAATGGCAAATTCCTCCACAGTCACCCCATTAGAAATTCTGAGTTCCCACCACTCTGCTCTCTTATACTTGAAAACCTTGTTTAACTTGGTTTTGTCTCTTCATGACTCTCTTCAGTCTCCATTCTGCTCTAGCAAGCTTCTTGTCTTTCTTCTGTCCGTGCTGACTTCACATTCCCTTTTGGGATTGTCTGTCTGCACCAGTTCAAAATGAGGTTCTGCATGTGTGTTAATGGGTTTTTGTGTGTTCCTTGTTTATGTCTCTGCTATAGGTTATGTGTAGTTCCTTCTCTCATGAATATTCTTCCATGTCACCATCACTTTTCTTCTCTCCGAAACCAGATTTTCCCATCTTCCCTTCCAGCTAAGACTTACACACAGGATCTCAGAAGTCCCTGGTCATCACAACATTTGTCTGAGAGATAAGTCATTTAGGGTAGTAGGACACCAAATATGAGAAATTTGCTCAGAGTTAGGCTGAAAAAATGTTTGTCAAGGTTTTGTTACTCTGGACTGGTTTAGTGGGTGTCAGTTTGAGCATTAGACAACTACAGACCTATGGAAGAAAGTGCCATATTAAAAATCAACTGTGGATCAATGTTTTCCCAATATCTTCAGAAATCTGTAGCCTTTTGGCTGGATTTAGACTGATCCATGCGTAGCTATGATGCATTGAAAAGTTTCTGCATAGAGAACAGATCGGGATGAGCCAGGCTCTAATAGAATCATCCAGGATGTGGGAATGACTGTGGGGAAATCTAAGTGCACAGCATGGATTAGAGTCAGATTCTGGCTACTCCAGGGCTATGGAGTGGGGCAGAGTCAGGCTGCACAGGGAAGGAAATGTCCTCACAGACTCTGAAGAGACAGGGCAGAGAGTAGGTTGTAGAATTAGAAATCAGCTATTGACTTACTTTCCTCCAGCTCTCTCCCAGATAAACTAGATGGCCTAGAAAAACCATGGAGATACAAGAAGTTAGACCAAAACACAGCAATTCAGTTCTATTCATCATAGCAATTAACTATTTATTTAAGTGCTTCTATGGACAGAAATACTCTGTAAATATTTGGAAAATATTCCGTTCTCATTTACTTCTCAAACTTCCCGTACCCCATACTGAATGCTTGATGGCTCTGTCATTAAGAGGTCTCTTCACATTTGTGTGCTACTTTGGACTGCCTGAAATAATTAAAAATCCACCTATATCTGCTGTCAGCCCTCCAGGGATCAGAAAGCTTGTGAATTTCTTGTTCATTTGCTTTTGATAAATACAGGCCACCACTTGGATTCAGAATTATAGGGAGACTCTCCTTTCTTGAACTGTAGAGAGTAGTTACAACTCTCACAGTATTAGCATTGTTCACATATGCATTTGCTACTTTTTGTGAAGAATATAGTTATTGTAACATAATAACCAGGTGCAAACCTAGACACGAGAACCATGTCTGAAGCAAAGATGACACCTAACAATAATCATTCCTGACTTAATATCAACATACTACATCTCTAATGTACTTGCCCTCTGCTTTTGCTCTTCTATGTCTATTAATTCATTTAAGAATAAAAACCGTTATGTGACTGAGAATATTTGTGGATTGCAGATAAATATACGTATTTACTTATAGTAGCTATATTAAGAACCACATCAAAGGAGAAATAATAAGCAATTATCCAGGTAACTTTCAGATTTCCAGTTCAATGGCTTAGATATAATTGTTTGTTGTAATTACAATACATTTAACATGCATTCTGATTCATGAATTTAGCTACCCTGATTTAACCTTACAGCTAACCAAGTCTCTTTAATGTTCAGCCTCTAAGAACAGTAATAGTAGCCCTATGAAAGTATAGACAAATGGGGAATTTTCTATAAAACATCAACATACTATTTTAACTTCTCCTTTAACCTCAGAGTATTAATGAAAACTAATTATAGTATGTTTTTACAATATGTTATTTATAGTCTATTTTACAGATATTTATGGACTTCTTTGATTTCCATTGTGTTTGTAATACAACAGAGACAATGAACATTTCAAAGCATGTGCTGGTGATGAACACCATTAGCTATGACAGTTCTAATGAGTAGTCTTAAAAATCTAGTAAAATATACTGTTCACTTTTACGAATTTTGTTGAGTTGGTTTCAAGAGATTGAAAATATATTAAAGTTAGGCTGAATTAATTGTAAACTTATTTAATATTTTTGCATGATTCTTTAGACTGTCTTTGGTGATTACTTGGTTGTCAATGCTCATCAACTACTATCACAAATAATACTGTAAATATGTGATTAATTTAGTTAAATTTAGTGATCCTATGCTTAGTGATTTGTTGTTCTTGCTTTTCATAGCAGAGTTTTAAGTGAAGTCATGAGTAGATTTTCTACTTTTCCATTTATTCCATCTGATTTAGAAACATGAAAAATTGCTAATACTTCCAACAATCTCTCCTACAGTGAGGTTGCCAAGAAAATTGCTGTTTGGGATCATGCAATTTGTAGTTAGAATTTCTGTGGCGTTTAGGTGCACAGAAATTAATAACTTTTTATTTCAAATCCAATAGCTGTTACTGGAGCATTTGGAGTGCCTTGTCTCGAGACACGAAAGGTCCCTGAGGATGACGGTGGTGAAACGACAAGCACAGTCTCCCTCAGGAGTTTCCAGTGAAGTGGAGGTCCTCAAAGCTCTGAAATCTCTGTTTGAGCACCACAAGGCTTTGGATGAAAAGGTACAGTATGAAAAAAAAGCTTACTAAATACACTCTGTAACTTGCTTAATTGTGCTTTATGATGCAGCAGAACAACAGCATTGTTTGCTTATTCCTTGGAATAAATCCTGTACTTAGAGCATTTATAGGTATCCAGAGAAATCTGTAAGAATGTCTGGCCAATAGCTGTAATATCTTTTGTAGACAATAGAAATGACTTTTCAAAATAAGCAAATCTCACCCCTACCAGACATGCTTCTCCTATTTAGCACTAAATAAAGATGACCCTGTGGAATTTATTAGGTGTAAAATGTGCTTTTAAGTTATGGCCATGAAAATGTAGGTATATCTCAAATTTTGAAAACACACAGAGAGGCAGAATGAGATGTTCCTGACTACATAAGGGAACTTGGGTCTTAGATATTTTTAGGAGGAAAACCTCCTAAATTTCAGAGATCGTTTTACCCTTTGCTGCATAAAGACAGTGTTCCCTTTACAAGTAGCGTAACCTAAAATACGTATTACATTCTTCATAATCAGAGGTAATGAAGGGCCTGTAGAATCCAGGTAAAAACCACTGATAACTGCATCAAGTCATGCTAACTAAGAGGGTCTTTCCACTGCATTCCTCATGTATCCTGTGCTGGAAAGACTATTTCGTGTGAATGAAACTTTGTACAACTATGAATTATCACCTTGAGTATTGCGTACATGAATTCAGAACCTAGTTCATGTCTAGAAACAATATGCTCAGAAGGTGATGTATCTGAATTAGTACGTGCCTCAAAACTACATATGCAGGGAGCACATGAGAAACATGGCTCATGAGCAAAGAACCTCTTTCCTTATGGGGTCTGTTTTGGCTGATTTGCTCATTGCTGCTGCTGAGTTGCTTCTCTGAGAGGCTTGGGTAAGCAGGGATGACATTGTGCAGCACAGCATCTGAAACCATTGACTGCACAGGTGAGCTGCGTTGTATAGAACCAGTTTAATGCTCTCACAGAAATAAATTTAACTTTTTTAAACTCAGAAATTTACTCAGAAAGTTGAATATGTTTAAGGAACTGAGGTAGCTGTAGATATATAGTAATATATGTATCATTGGTAATGAAAGGATGGGACAGTGGGTTATGAGTCATGCTGGGTTAACTATCAGGTTCAAAGTTAAATAAATTTAAGGAACTTAGACTAAATCAAAACTTGTTATGTGTTTAGGTATATCTTTTGGGTTATATCTTCTACTCAGATATCATGAAAGCATCTTTAAAGAAAATGTAGAAAAGGAAATATAATGACTTCTAGCCACTGTAATAAGCTTTTGGATGTCATTAAGACTTAAAAAACCCTCTATTATTAAAAGGGTCTTTTGAGGATTAATGGGGTTTATGGTCTGAGCTTTGATCTTTTATCCAGCACTTTAAACATCGATAAAACTAGGGTAGGAAGCTCTCCAGCTTTTATACTTTTTGACATTGTGTTGGATAAGTATGAGAAATAGTAAGAACTAAACTTGAAATAGATTCTGATTGTTCAATAGTTGTGTACCTCTTACACATTTTCCTTTTTGAATGTTTTAGTGTTTTGGTACTGAGTGGTTTATTTTACACCTCATTTTGAAAACCATTGTACAGAATTAGATTGAAGCTACATGTAATATTTTGACTTATATTATTGAAAATTTTTATTTACATTGTTGAAAATTCTATTTTTATATTATTTTAAATGTAATTGGTTAAAATCAGTATTCAGCACATTAAAAAATTTTGGAATGACACAGGTAGATATTTTATGCATCTAATTGATTCCTGTCCCAGTGGTAATGACCATTATCAGTGTAGAAAAGTCAACCATCTGCAATCATGTTAACAGAAGATGTGTTCCATTATAAAACAAGTTTTAAAATTGATTGGTCAAGATTACTTTTTCCTACATGCTGCTACTTATGTGTGGAACCTTCTTTATTTTGATGCAATAAATCATATTTTTACTACAAAACATTCTGAGATAAGTCAAGTAAACAGTTTAATAAATTATTTTTAAATAATTTGTTATAAACCCAGCACACATTATTTTCAAGTACAGAACCTATATAAAAATACCTGGTTTTGTTACAGTGTCTCTGGAAGGATTGGATCAAAGACATTGCATATATCGCCCAGATACTTGATAATATAATGCTTTCACAAATTGTCAGCATTATGGTGATTTTTATTTAAAAATAATGAAAGTAAAAAAGACTGCATGCGCCCAAATGTGCTAAAAGTTTTTTATGGCATGTGAGTCATATATTTTGCATGGTGACAGAAAAATTATGTAAGTTAGATTTGTTTCAGACCCTTCAGAAATAAGATATCAATCCACCTATAAAAATGCATTGAAGGTTTTCAGGGACTAGTAGAACAATGTGGGTTGGATGTCCTCAGAGACATCTGGCCCAACCTCCTGCTCAAAGCATGGCCAACTGTTTCAGGTTGCTTAGGGTCCTGTCCCATTACTTCTGAATATTTCTAGGCAGAAAACCTATTCTGGTATTTCACCTCCCTCACTGTAATTTTTTCCCATAATACCGATCTGGAGTTTCTGTTGTTGAGTGCTGTACCTGTTCCCTCTTGTACTGCCACTCTGCATCTGCAAGAAGAAGCTGGCTTTATTTCCTCCACATCTTCTGGTTAGCTGGTTGTAGACAGCAATGAGATTGATCTCCCATGAACCTTTCCTTCTTCACTTTGACCAGACCCAGCTCTCTCAGCCTGTCTCCTATGCTGTGTGCTCCAGCCCATGGCCTTCATTGAAATCTGCCAATATCTTTCTTCTACCTGGAAGCCTGAAACCAGATGCAGCCTCAAAAGTCTGGAGGGAAATAATAATTTCCTCCAACCCATTGGCCAAACTGTGTGCTGGCCTTTTTCACCACTAAGTCTTTTCTGCAAAACTGCTTTCTCTTCCCAAAGCCTGTCTCATTCCCTAGGATTATGCCTTTTGTGGCAATGGGATGCCACATGGACTTTGGGTCACTGATCACAAACCTCTGAACCTTGCAGTCCAGTCAATTTTCTATGCACCGTGGAATCCATTTCACCAATTCGTATCTCTCCATTTTCTCTAGAAATAAATGGAAGATCTTGCAGAAGACCTCAGTAAAGACAAAGTAAAACACATTCACTGTTCTCTCCTCATCCATGGAGCCAGTCCTCTCATCATGCAAGGCAGTAAGGTTGGCCAGATATCATTTGGTTTTGACAAAGCCACACTGGCTCTCCCCAGTAACCATCTTGTCCTTTTATGTGCCCAAAAACGCTTCCTGGAAGATTTGCTCTATAACCTTACCTGCATTGGCCAGCTTGTACTTTCCTGGATCTTCTCAGGATAACTCCTCTATTTCATGATGATGGACACAACATTTTTGAGTTTTCCACTCATGAGGAATCTCCCTGACTTCCACTACTTTCAAAGCTGAAAAAGGCCTTGACTATGACGAACTACTCAATTCTCTTGGCATCCTTGCATGGAGTCAATCTACTGTGTTTGACTTATGTATGTCTTGTCTTTCTGTATTGTGGGTAATGCTTCACTCACACAGACTCTGATGCTGTGCTCAGGGAGGCCTGCAGGCAGAACCTCACAGTAAAACTGAGGCCAAAAACATTATATATGATACACTGATGTCACAGCAAAATAAATCAGAAAATGCCCACAAAGCTGAAGTAGATTAACGGATAAAGAGTAATAAAAACTGTCAAAAGTGCACTGGAAATGTATAATGATCCTTTGCAAATGAATAATGCAAACTTAAATTTTTTTCTTCACAAGAAATGTTGACACTGAGACTATTAATGTAGCTGTTACATTCTTGGAAAAGCATAACAAAATATTTTCATAAAAAGTTTTGCCCTTTAAACTTACAAAAATATGAAGAAAATCTTAAAATTCTTCCTAAATGCAAATTTTCTTTCATGTTTTCACTTCCTACACTAAGACATCCTGAAGTGTTGTAACAAGCTCTGCCACAAAACTTGACTGATCATGAAAGGATTGCTACATGCACAGTACAAAAACTACAAAACCCTCCTCATTACTATAACAAAATGCAATGAAACCTACTAACAGATTGGAAAGTGAGAAATAAAATATATCAACTTCTAGGCAGGCCTGCTTATGTGTGGAAAGAATCCAGAATGATACCTTAATTTCAAAGTCTATTGGCTTTCTATATATAACGTGAAACCTGGGCTTTGCCTTTACCTTTTGTCCAAAAGATAGATCACCACAGAGAGATCACAGACGTGATGGTATTATTCTGAGAAAACATGGCTATCATTGCAGTTATTTCAGTGTCTCCTGAAATAACTGCAGCATCCCTCAGTCTCCTTCAGCATCCCTCTCATTATCCCCATGCCCCAATCCTGGAGAATGAAAGCTTGTCATGACCTTCCCATGTGAAAGACAGTCCTGTTTAACTGAACCCAGTAGGTACCTCCTAGTAAGTAGGAAGTAGTAAGAGTATGGTTTTGGTCTTACTCCATTATCTATATGAGATTTAGCAGTGCCAAACAAAATCTTCACAGACTGTTTTTGCAGTTTTAGCGTATTTTGTGAGAATTTTTGCTTTAGGGCATGAGGATAATGGAAGAGTGAATTTAGTTTAGAAATATTTACCATTACATGTGTCCCTCAGAGAAATTTCATTGTGTCTTCTTGGGTAAGTTGTGTCACGGCAAATGAAATTCATACCACACTAACCATATTTTTTATTATTATTATTATTATTATTATTATTATTATTATTATTATTATTTAGAAATGTAATTTGACAGAAACTATACATATTTTCAAAAAAACGTTGTGTATCTAATTATGCTAACATTTTCATAAATACAAAAAAAAGCACATGGGCAGTCCTTCTAGCAATTTTACATTTTCAGCATGTCAGAAGTTAAATTCAGTGACTAAGGGTAAGGTTAGGTTATATCTCACAAACAACAAGCACTGTTAAAAAATGTGAAATTTTAAACACTAGAACTCAGGAGTGATTGGGACTAGGACCAAACTGAAATTCTGACTTAACATTTCTTATAGCTATTGCTGTTGCATAAGTCAGTTGAAATTCGCAGCAGTATTCATAAAGTGGAAACCTCCCTTCAGTTATTCACCCTGTCCTTCTTAATGCTACAGTTCTCAAATACTTCTCTTACTGCTCCTAAGTAGCTGATATCTTTCTTTGTTGTGTGTTTTTCATGCAATGAAAAGTTGTGGAACTAATGTAAGACAGCACTATGAAATTTTTTGTGATACTACATATGAATATACATGGAATTGTTTATAAAAGAGCAAGTGAAGACAATATTTCCTAGAAATCATTCAGCTGCATAAAAAACAGAAGCTCATGTTAACTTCATGGTTAGAATAGACATTGAGTATAGATTAGGTCAGGAAGTACATAGTCCTTACATGCAATTTAGGAAGAACAAAAGATAGAAAAATTATTACCTTACTTGTCCCATTCTATAATTACAGTTAACCTCTAATATCTGTCTGATCATGTTTGTTGTTCTGCAGACATTTTTTCTATTTTGAGTTCAACATTTAAAATGTGCATTTGGAAAGAAAAAACTGAAGCAACTTCTCCAAACCCAGTTTTTTGGTCAGTGTTATAAGAAAAATGTCCAGTTGATCTTCACAGTGGAAGGCAGCTACCAGCTCTTACTGTCTTAGTCAAGAATGAAAACCCCACTGGTTCTCTTAAGATTAATTAATGGCAGAAAAGTATACTCAATATTCTTGCAAATAAAATTAGCCTATTTGTGTCAATATTGTCACTATCTTTTTTATTCATTAGCAGGTAACAGGGAGAACTTATATTCAATAGACTGCTCATGGAAAAAGTGATTCAATTCTAATGTGCAAGTATTTTTTTTTAAAAGCTCTTTATGGGCTGCAGATCTGAATATAATGAAGAAAGAATTTGACAGCAAGCAAAAAAGTGGGAAGCAGTTGCTAGGAGACAGAGAAAGATGGGTGATATTTTGCACTGACAGCAGTGCTAACATGACATTGACTATGTTACATTTAAAGATAATGTAGTTGCATTTAAAAGCCAGAAGAATACCCAGTCATCTGGGCATATGTTGGATGCACCCTCTAACATGGAGAGAGTAACCCTTTTCTGCTGTGTCTGTGACACTAGAATCATAAAATCACAAAATGGTTTTGGCTGAAAGAAACAATTAAAAATCATGCAGTTTGAACTCACTGCCATGTTAGGGACACCATTCACTGGACCCTGTTGCTCTAGGCCCCATCCAAACTGGCCTTGAACACTTCCAGGGATGGGGCATTCACAGCTTATCTGGGCAACCTGTTCTAGTATCTCACCACCTTCACAGTAAATAATTTCTTCCCAACATCTAATCTAAATCTGTCCTCTTTCAGTTTAAATCCATTGCACCTTGTTCTGTCACTACATGCCCTTGTAAAAAGTCCCTCTCCATCTCTCTTATAAGCCCTTTTAGAAACTGGAAGGTGCTATGAGTTCTCCCCAGAGCCTTCTATTCTCCAGGTATTTGTCCTTTAAAAATGCTTATGATAGCATTTCTGTTGGATCAGTTGACATCTGATTAGCCTTACTTTGTGAAACCTTTTTTTATTAAAGCTCTATCACGTGCCCAAGAAAACAGAAATACATTGAAGAATCATAAGAAATTTCAGCAGTGTAACTTCTGAAGTGATACACATGATCTCACTAAGATAATTCTTATGAACTATAGTTACTCACTTACTGTCACTTCCAGAAAATAGAAGACAGTATAATATACTAATCACTAATTGGCATTCATCATATGAAAAAAAAAAAAAAAAACCCAAACCAAAAATTGTCAGATAAAAATAGTTGGCATTTGTTCCAGTTCCTTTTTCTTTAACAAGATAGTGACCCAGAACAATACTCTTTCCCACATCTCTCAGAAATGAGGATGGTTCTGTTTGGGAATTTTTTTTGCTCTAAACATAAATTTGAAGAGGGAATCCAATAAAAAAATCCTTTGCAATGCATTTGTGTATGACTGAGAAAGAAATATAAAATGAGAAATAAAGTTACTGCTTCTGGTTTGTAAAGCAGAGCAGATTTCTCCTTCAGATTGGAGTGCTGATGTAACTCTTTTGTTTTCTTCTAATAGAATCAAAGATTTCTCTCAACTTTAATAGCTGTTATTTGTGTTTGAAAATGAAGAACTAATTGCAGAATTTCCAATATCACTATTGCAAATGTGAATCTGAATTTGTTGTTCACTGGTCAGATGAAAGGAAAAAATATATTTTCTGTGCCAAGGCAGAGTCGCTTTCAGTTCCTTTAGCAACTGTTAGATTCAGAGAACAAATGAGAGCCATCAGACTGCAATTTTGGTTAGGCCATTATCAAAAAAAGCAGTGTATTAACCGTGTACGTGGAAGGGAGGTGAGGTAAGGTAAGGCAGGGCAGGACAAAGGAAACAACTTCCAGCTGTTGCTCTGTGTTACACTGGTACTGTTCAGTGTTGTCACTGACAATGGGCCAAGAATGAAAAGAAATGTATTTGAATGTAACAGCTTGATAGTCAGAATAGAAACATTAATTCTCTACCTAGTTTTGCTGAAGTGCCATGTAAAAATTGTGTCTCCGGAGCTGTTGTTTACAGGGAGTGTTGTTTTCAGGCTCTAAAATGGCTATATAAAACCCACTAGGATTCAGTTCTGCAGTGCCACGATGTGCAAAGTTTAAGGATAATTCTTCTGATTCCAGCTTCTCGTAGAGCTGTGACATCCTCAGTAATGTGGCCTAGTTGGTTAGCAAATTCTAAGACCTTTCAAAGTGAATGTCAGTGTTAGACATATTATAACATATTTTTTAAAATACATGTTCTGTTATAAAACACTTGGGCTTGAATACACAGAGGTTTCAGAAAAAATTTCAAGTAAATTTTCCAACTCCTTGTATTTCATTTTGACTTTTAACAACTGCCTGCTTGTGAATTTTCTCTCAATCATCTTGTCCCGAAGCAGCGCTTACAGCCAAAGGGATTGAAGCCAGAAACATGATTGTAATTTTTCCATGGGTTTTTTTATATCTAATCTGAGATTTTCCTTAAGAAGTTGCTCTCTACCAGCTCCCATAGTGGTTAGAGAGGTTGAAATTGGGCTTCTCTACACCCCTCACTGGTTGTTTTAAATAAAGTATGTAAAGAGGAACAAAAGCCTCAAAGTACTGCATAAGAAACTATATTTACATTTGTTAGAAAAACTGAATAGTTTTATTTTTAAGTGTTCATTTCCTGAATATGTGTTTCATCTTTAGATTTAGTCACTTTTAAGGTCAAGTGAACATCCTATGTTATAGTTTTGCTAAATAATTTTAATCTACTAAAATCTAATCCATTCTTGGGATATAGTGAATCTGTTTGCAAAATCTCACTTCTATCAGTAGTAAAGGACAATGAAGTATGTAAGGGAATGTAATATTTATTAGACTAAGAGCTGTCACCAGAAAAAATATGAAAGCGTTCGCACATATACAACCGTTATAGGGATCTCCTGTATTTGTCAAGGATGTGAAAACAATGAAAACATGTTATGTTGCTTTGTGCATGAAAGACTGATTTTGTTTTGCTTTGTTTTCCAGCTAAATCCCTTGGTCTAATAGAGTATGCTTCCTTACCCTACAGACATTGCTAATAGCCTTAACCATCCATGGATCATCAGCTGGAGCAGCATTGCTGCGGTGTAGCTGGAACATGTAAAGAAATACACCTTGAGTGTTGATTGATTGGCCAGGTTATAAAGTCGTTTATTGTGAGGTGCCTAGTGAAGTTATGTAGCTTCAGAGAGTCACAGGGTCCCTTAACAGTCAGGAGAGAGAGTCACACGCAGCACTGGAGGTCACTTCAGGTCTGATTTGCCTTTGATTGTACTGGGAGACTGCAACTGCATTGCCAGCTTAGGTTACATGAGCTACATGAGCTGGCAATGAGCCAGAGCACTCAAATCAGCTATGAATATGTCTTCAGACACAGTTAGTATTACGTTAGTATTAACTATTAGTGATCAATATTTGGCAACAATTAAAATACTAGTAATAATAATAACTGAGATCGTAATCATCCTTAGAACAGAATAGGTAATTGATGAAAATGGTGCAAACACAGAGGAATTTTCTGCTTATGAGAGTATACATTGTTTATGACTTTTTGCAAAACTGAAACAAATGCATGATGATATAAAAATCTCTAGTATATGCACCTGAAGGCAATGCTGAAAGTTATTTTTCAATGAATTTATTGCATTCAGTTACTATAAACAGATTAGTTATCTTCCGTAGAGTGAACTTAAAACATCCGCAAATGTTTATTTCCTTATCCTTTGTAAAAGATGTTTGTGAAAGTTTTATTTTTATGCCTAATGTGGTCTTAAAATATTTTCATTTGCTGTGTATTCCATAAAATTACAGGCAGACTGTGGAACAGCAGTGTGGCATTTAAAGTTTGACACCTATTTTAATGGGTTAAGTTTTCCTATAGTTAGGTTTAAATGTTTACTACACAGTATGTCTCATGAAAGGGTGCAACACACATGCCTGCAAATGGAGTGGCAGGGCATACAGTAGAGCATATGGCAGATTATATAATCTTTAAAGACTAATAGAAATTACGTTACTGCACATATTTTGATTTTTCTTCTAGGTAAGGGAACGACTGAGGGTTTCTTTAGAAAGAGTCTCTGCACTGGAAGAAGAACTAGCTGCTGCTAACCAGGAGGTAACATAAAACACTTTCTCCCCTTTTGAGGTTAAATTTCTCTAATACTCTGTCCCATGTGTTCCCTGTCACTTTCCTCAAAACTGTCAGAAAAAACCCCAATAAAACAAATGAACTAACAAAACCAAAACAAAACCAAAGAAAAATTACATTCTGAGTAAGCCTCTCAGTGAGGTTTGTTTAAGGTGGTTGTAAGATTAATACAACCTTCTGTTTAGTCCTTTATTCCCTTCTTCTCTTCGCTTGTGAGCAAGCCAAGATCCAAGAGCTAGTGACAGATTCCCACATTTCTTATTGGACTTGAAAAAGGAGTGAACCAACAAATATGTCAGATGCTATAAACAATTCAATAACCTGAATTTCCATTTTACTGTAAGTAAAACACACACCCATGTATATATACTCATTATATAAATGTTACCATTGATGGAGGAAGGATTATGGGTGACCATGAAATGTAGGTTTGTCTCTTCCCTTTTAACTGCAGTGTATCATGGTGTACCGTGGTGCCATGTAACTATTGTGAACTTGGACAGGAGATATTTTTCCTGTTTGCAGACTGTTCTCTCTTGTTTGAAAGGGTGAACAACAAAACATGTTGTTGTATTGAACAAACAGCTGTACACTACACACATATAGAAAGGAATTTTGCACCCTAGAAAGGTGATTTTGAGGCCACAAACTTTAAAAAAATGAAGTCTGCTGGTGACTTTATTATTCCCGTCGTGTTCTGAATCCACCTGACGCGTGCTTTTAACACCATTAAAAATAAGCCAGATAAGCAAGTTGGATTAAAAGTATTTTGGGTTATGGCCATTTTCTGGTATCATTTTATTCAGGCTTAAGACAGAAATTGAAAGAAGCTACAGACAACCTCAAACACTACCAAATAATTCTTGAAAAGTGGAATGCCCATAATTCAGAATAATGTGTGATAATGTAAAGTAGAAAGTAAAAAATACTCCTGAAGCATTTTTTTACTAATTTAAACTGAAAAAGATACTTTCTTAAAGTTACTTCTTAAAAATAGGATCTTCAATTAAGATATTAGTACTTCATTTTTTATAAGTACGATAAACTATAAACCTATTAATGTGATATTTTGATTCATCCCTTTGCTCTCTGAAGTAAATGCACTTCATCTGTTCAAGAATAAGATCTGTCTTTCAGAAGGATCCAGAAAAGTTGTGACGTTCAAATTATACAGTTACACTCTGTTGCATAATCTGTTATTCGTACTAGCGTTTATTACATAGCAAGCATTCCTTTTGGTCAGTCAAACCAACGAGATGGATCGCACTCCTCCAATCCCTCCTGCTCATGAGCCAATTAAATCCAAGTTCACTTCAGTGGGCATAGGATCAGGCCTTTGGAGCATTGCCTTGCTATTTGGAATTTTAAAAATTTAGTGAAGCTTTTTTTTGACAGTAAGGAATAAAAGCATGCACAATGAAATTAAATTGAAATAGGACTTCCATAGCTTTTCTTGCTCCAAATCCTTAGAAATGTTATACAAAGTTTGTGTCTACATGACGCTAAAGACATTTAGAAGGACACTGAATCAATGAAGCATAACATGACCAATAACACAATCTGAATATTGTTATTCCAGTTTCCTTTGAGGGACTGTTGAAGCTGAAATTCAATTAAATAATAATGAAAAAAGAGTGCAATGGGAAGAGATGTGGAAGAGAACAAGCGGATTATTTTTCAAACAGTTACGCATTTGAACAAGAGTTCAGATAATTTTCACACAATTAGTTATTTGAGTAAGACAAAATTAATTAGGGCACTGCAGTATTTAAGTCTAGTTTTATGCTAAATTCCACAGTGAATACACAGGCAATAAAGCACTTAAAAAAATTATTGTATTATATATGAAAATAAACGGGCTAAGTTTCTAGGGGAATTGAATAGATAGTTTTCAGTAATTTCTGTATTCCTGTCTCAGTGTCTGTTCTCCCAGGAGAATTAATATTTTCTTTCATATCCATTTTCTCATACTTATTCTGAGAGTGTACTATACTCAGGACTATGTTTAAACATAAAATGATGACAGTAAATTGGTTCCCTGATTTAAAAAATTATGTTTAGGTATATGACAAGTATCAGATAAAAAGTAGTAGAAATGTATATATGAAGATATTACCTCTCCCTGAAAGCTTGTGGCTGCGACTGACACAGTAACAGTGAGAAACTGCAGAAACTTATTGGAAAAAAAAAAAATTGGGAGAGAAAAGCTGTAGCTTTCCATCATCAGGTGGTAACTCAGCTCTCATTTAACAGTCTTTGTAGCATATTACAGACATAACAAAGGGAGTGAAATCATCTGTAAATGGCGGAGCTGATTTCAGCTCTAGTTGCTAACACAGTCTTACGAAGCACTTAATATTGGGTAGGCAATAGTAACACACCTTGACTCTAAACTCCAGAGCAATTCAGATGGACATTTGGACCTGTTGGGGGAGCTCAGCTTGTGTAGCTGATGTTTACATGTAGTTACACAAGGGTAATAGAGAAGGGTTTTGATCTTATGGGCTTATATTTTATTAAAGCTTATATTTTATTAAAGAGTAGATTAAAAATTCTTTAAATATATGTTTTCTTGGGGAAAAGGTTATTTGACTGTATATTTTATTTTGCTGCAGCTGATAAGTGACTGTGGAAGGGGCCACTGTACATAGCAGCAAACTGAACTGCTGTTAGTGAGTTTTTGTGCAGACAAGGGCAAGATAACTGTCTACAGTAATAAAATTCCATGTTCATCTGGCATTTTTTTTTCATTTCTGCTTACACTCAAGGCCATTACTAGTTCACAACTGGCAGATGTCCTGTTCATTATGTCCGTTGTAGGTAAGATGAATAGAAGATACTGTTAACAATTTTTTGAGAAATTTACCTCCTGTTTTTAATTAAAATTACTGTAAAACATAGCTACATTTGCTTACCCCTTAGGTGCTTTTAAAATTATGCTGGTTCTCATCTTCTTCGATGTAACCCATGGTCTCTCCAAATAATTTTATTGCTGAGGGTTATAATTTGCAGTTAGCAATTAGACAAGCTGCAAGTGCGACATCCAAAAACAAAGCTTAGTGGTATAACAGTGTTCTTCAAGGGAAATGTGATGTTTTTCAGTGAGTGTATGAATACTTGCAAAGCTGAACAACGATCTGCTAACTAGCTTCCTTTTTACATACTAATTTGAGATGAGTCTCATGGCAAGAGAAGTGGGATGTGGGTTTATCTTCAGTTTTGTGATTCATGATCTTAATGGGAATTAACTTTAATGTTGAAAATACTGACAAGATAACGACTTTTGTTCCACAGCTTTAGAAATACTCTTATTACCATCAAAAATGTGAATCTTTGTGTTAAAAGTATGCTGAACTACACACATGCAAACAACACGCTGAGGTTAGTCATTAATGCCATGTATTCCCAGAATCCCAAGTGCTAGCAGCTTTCACAGCTCAAGAATACATAGATTATAGACCATGACCCATAGTGACACTTTTAAATCCATTTCTGCAGCAATGTACAGTGTTAAATGACTATTGCAATTTCCATTAACAGATTTCCCTGTTTCCCAGAGCCTTCAACAAATAGTTTTAAAAAAACCCAAAAAACCTTTAAAGCTTTTTTCCAAGGCTTTTTTTGTAAAATCATGCTTTATACATAATTAAAACAATACTGAATTTTTTTTAATGGCTGTGCTTAATTTGCACATGAATTTTCTCCTGTTCATTTTAAACAATTATCCATCCCTTGCAAAATCCTTCTGTGTTAATAAGAATCATATGATAAGTGGCATTCCAAAACCCTATTTTTTTTCTGGTTAATACACTGGTTTTTCCATCTTTCCTCATCTTTCCACAGTAGAAACTGTGGCATGAAAAATATAGCTTTACTTATATTTATTACCTCAAGGATACTTTTTAGGAACCCAAAAAACATGGGGACTGTAGAATATTAAATTAGATAAACTACTGGTTTGACCATATTTATATCACTGTACTGCCGTATGCTTTTCCTCAGCATTTGTTCCAATTGCCAATGCTGTTTCCAAATGCCAAATAAGATTATATTGCCCCTGTCAATATAATCTCTGACACACAGATTATATTTTAAAACACTCAGGCTTCCTTTCAAAGCCTCATTGTTACAATTGCTTCTGCAGAATTTTACTTGACTTTGAGGCTAAGTTTAACTCCTGGAGCTCTCAGAGGTCTTGCAGGAGTTTTGGATCATAGCTCACGTTACATTCTCCTGTTTACGCAGTGGGTTTCTTCCTGGCAGTTAGTTTATTCATTAGGGTGCCCTAATGCTAGTTTTATAGCATTTATGAAAGCACTCATCACTGAAAAGAGAGGATGGTTTGCAATTTCTGATTCTTTGTGTTCCATACCAGAGACAGCAGAACATGTATCCACTTATTCGGCAAAGAAATTCCAAATACCATGTTAATTGCCAAACTTCTGCTATTCAGGGCAAGTCGAGAACACAGTAAAAAATGCAGAAAAACTTGTTACAGCTGAGGACAGTTTTGACTCTGACCATGAGGGATGCTGCAGACATGACTGTGGTATCATTACTGCTAATGAAATATTCTGTAGTATTTAATATATATATGTATTTCAAAGTGAATTCTTAGCTAAATGTGGCATGTCGTTTTTACCCATGTTTGCATATGAAAATATATTTGTATACCTAGCTTCTTCAGTTCCAGTTAGGTTAAGGCATTCTTTTTTACGGTGGTTTCTTGGTGGCCTTAGGCTTTCTGTGTAAATACAATTCAAAGTGATTTTTGGAGTAGAAGTGTTGTAAAAGGACTGGTTTGCTGGGAAAAATAGCATGTGCATTTCTTAAACATACAATTTACACAAAATTTCATCAATCCAGAATTCAGAAATTATGGATATCAAAACCTTGGATGAAACTGGGTGGAATTTGGGGACTTTTTTTTTTTTCCTGAAGGCCTGGCAGATCACTTATATCTATTTCTGGTGACCTGAGACATACATTTTTTTGCAAAAGATCTGAAACACCCTTCCTCTATAGTATATCCTTTCACTATATTTTCTCGGAATGGTGCAACTGCAAGTTGCTGCTTGCTGAACTCTCTCCTACATGTTAATTTTTTTTAAAATGTCTTTTAAAGCTATAGATTTGCAGAGGTCTGACTCCGAAGAGATATTCTTTGTGGTCTGAACTTTAATTTTAAATGTCTGTGTAAATGTAGCAAAATATATCTTTTCTGCAAAGTTGCACATAATTTAAAATATCTTGATTTGAAATGTAATTTTTAGATGCTATACATAATTGCTTTTTATTTTGCCTTTAACCTTAGCCATCTAGTTAAATGTTACCTCTGCAGAAAGTTATTGTTGCCCTTAAGTTTTAAATGTGGCAGTGATGCAAAATGATGATTTTTTTTTTTTTTTGGATGGTTATTTCTTATACTACATTCTTTACAGCATTAATTTATTTCTCTGCACATTGGAATTAGTATGTGTAGCATGGCAACTGCAGAGGTTGAAAATACAGCAGAACCACCCCCTTCATTGCCTAATTTTTTTACAAAGTAAAAAAGAGCTAAGCATGAGAAATAGTCAGTTAAGTTGCCATAATTATTTCATTTTGTTCTCAATTAATTCTAATCTGACTTCTCAGAGGAAAAAAACCCCACTAAAATCCTTTGTGGATATTCAGGGCAGCAGGACTGATTTTGCATTGCCGTCACTTTTTTTCACTAATTTTGTGTTTCACTAAAATGCAGAGGGGAATAGGTCTAAAATTCGATACATTTTCCAGATAGCAACTGAAGAACAATAATTTCTATTGACATATTTGGGGTGAACACCACTACTGCATTTGCAAGAGTGTTTTCTTAGTACAACTTCTATAAACTTCTACCACAGAGAAAAATCTTCAGATTTTGGCTACTAAAAAAACATATATTTTCTACCATGGCAGCAGATAATGATTTTGCAGACAACAGTATTTTTGTACAAAACTCTTTGTGACTTAAGCTTATTTATGTGTTTACCACAGTGTAGTGTGTGCAGTGCAGAAATATCTATTAAATGCGTTCTCCAGCTTTGGTCTTCTTCACTGAAATGGTTTTGCAGAGCAGAAATGTGTTGCTGTCTAAATGTCTTAGGTTGTTTTCAAAAGACATCCTGAAATGCTGTGTTCTTTTTCCCCTCCATTTAGCATGTGGCCACCTGTAACAAATCCTAAATACTGATGTCATGTTCTCATTTTGCACTGTCCTTTTGTCTAAGTTGAACGCCTCCTATGTGTTCTTTAGAAGACACCAGTTTGTAAGACAGGATTCATGGTCTGTGCTCATGCATTCATGGAGCACTTAAGGAAAAATATAGCTGAAGAATGAAGATTTTTATTCCTTCACAAAGCCAGTGTTATTAATAGTTTCAATAAAATGTTTGATATTGAATGGTTGCTAGCTTGTATATATTTTTTCTATGTATTTTTATATTCTTTTTAATATTATATCATAAATACAATTGTTATTTCTGGTTGTATTTTCTAACTTTTCTGAGATCCCAAGTATGAATGGATCCAGCTGCTTCAGAGTTTTACTGCTGTTAAGGAAGGATTCAGCCTCTTGAACTGGGGTGAAAAGTTCTGGCTACTAAGTATATCCACTGCAATTTTGATTTTTTTTCTCAGAACCTTGTGTCATAGCTAATTAGTTCTTCTTCATTTTATTTATTTGTAAATTTTTTATGGTATTTGTTATATACAGATTTGTGACTAGAGTAAACCCCAGTGTCACAGATTTATCATTGAAGAGTGGAGTTTTGTTCTGCTCGATTTATTCATAAAATATCCTAAGATTGTTTTCAGCCTCTCCATTTTTTGCTATGACACAACGCTGTGTATCAATAAGAGCATGCACAGATTGCTCTTAACTGCTGTAAGCTGTTATTTGCATTAAAAGAAAAGAAAAAATTAAGTTTACTAAAATACTGCTTAAGGGAACATGACAAAAGGTAAAAAGCAATGTCAAATTGTGACTTGCTACTTTTGCATTCTTTACTCTTCTCCCAAAACCTGCTGTGCAGCTATGATGCAATTGTTTAAATATACATTAAAAGAGCAGTGAGATCAATGTTTGAAATATTTTTTGCAAATCTCTTCAAATCTACTTCATTTTTATGTCTGACAGAAATATTTGATTTAATGAAAACTTGGTCCCCCATGATTAGAAACTTGGGTGATTTAATGCCTTGTTTTACTGAATAGATGATGACTGGAGATTAAAAATTCCCAGTTTCCTTTAGACCTTGAAGCACAAACTTTCCATAAAATTAGCATCTTCATCAAAATGAGTATAAAATTAATCCAGTATATTCCTTCGTGTGTGTGTCTGTGTTTTAAAAGCATTTGTTTTATAGATTGCTCATTGTGAAAACAAATTAGGTGCTACTACTGTAATGTAAAAATAAGAAATATAACTACAAATTCTATTACAAATACTTATACTATTCTTCTGTTTAAATGTTATATTCTTATTTTTTAATATCTGTGGCCTAAGTCTTCAGACTTTTGCCTTTGGGGAGATTGTAGTTTCCTATGCATTAAAAATTGTGGCCGAACCTTAATTGCAATTTATATTGCTGCAGAAATATAAATATATAGACATTTATTTAGTAGCAACATAATCCATCTTCACTTCCATATTGAAGTGCTTTTATTGCACATTTTTGCTATGATTATTACTGCATTACAATGCTCCCAACAGAGCTCCAGTAAAGGACCAGGATGCCATTTTGGGGGGAAAATAATACTGTAACATGGTTCCTGCTCCACAGCACTTAACAGTATAAATTTGTCTCATTTCACTGCTCATACAGCAGCTGTTGAATGGACAGCATGACTGTAAAGCCCAGGTAGCACAGTGACCTGTGCAATAGATGTGGCAAGCAACAATTACTCTTTTTGCTACCATAGGAGCTCTGTAAATGTCTCACAGGACTCAGGCTCATCTGATACTCTTTGAATATTCTTGCTCCTAAAAGCATAGAGATTAATTCAGCTGGGATGACTGGTTAGCTGTTTCTACAGCAGAAGAAGTAGGATGCAATCCAGTAGAGTTAATAGGTTCATAAGTATTGATAGATAGGCTTGGCTAAATGGCATAACTTGATTTTTGACAGCTGATGGCTGTAGTGGCATCTGTTCAGGTGCACAGTCTGTCACACGATTGTTGTTCTGGGACCCTGCCCAGATCCTGGTACGCTGTATGAATCCTATCCCACTCACCGTGTTGTAACTCCATGCTTGGCAGTTAAATACTGGGTACGTGTGCCCTCACCCCACTTCCAAGTCTGGTTTCTTGATGGAAGAGAGGCTGGGTCTGCAGGCAGGAAGGAAGTGACAGTGCTCCCCATGAGGTCCTGCAGCTAAATAACTGTAGGACACAGTATTCATCATCAAATAACACTATTGCTCTGCAATAAATCAGTATGCATGGACAGTTTCTGGGTCTCATGAGGTTGAGTTATTTGAGTTATTTTGGGGGTCTGTACAGTGTTTTATATTAACCAGTAAAGAGGGATTACAGAGCATGCCTGACATTTCTGCACAGCAGCAAACAAATATATCAATATATGACAGAGCTCTGTGAAGCTGAAGAAGATGCCTCAGAGACTGATACATAGATTTTCTGATATCTCCTCTTCTTTATTCCAGAGAATTACAGGATAGGAAAGCTCTGAGTTTCCAGCACAGATTTTGTGGATTTCTAATTTACCACACATTCCTCACCCAAAGCAGAAAAAAGGGAGAAAGAGGAAATGGCGTGGCAGCCAAGGAAATGCAAGCTGGGAAAACACAGGGATCGCATGAGCCAGATGTGTGGTTGAGCATATTTCACAATCCTTTGCCAACACACCTGAAAACTCCAGGAGATTAATGCAATTGGAAGGTTACTTGTATGTGGTTAGTTTAGGAATTGTTCAAAGTCAGCATGAGATTAGACACCTGGATAATTCCAGTTTGGGTTTAATGCCATCTATTTGGCAATCTGCTTAGGGAGCTTAACAAATCAATGGAATGCAGCTCTCACTGGACCTGATTTCATAAGGCCTCGTTAGCAAATGCCTTACTTTAAACACACTGACTTGCTAAAGTGAAGAAGATAGCACATAGGTAAAGGTGTGTTTAGCTGACGTGCACTGGAGAGCTCACTATGACTTGTACAGAGTATATCCATGAAAATTTTAATGTTTAATTTGCTCACACTATTCACAGAGTGCCTTTCATGAGACATCAGAAAGAATATATCATTTCTCTTTGATCTGTTATTTTGGGAATCATAAACTTTGAGATGGATGCCCTTTTATGCTGCACTGGAGGTATTAATTCAGGTTTCAGAACATAGCTGCTTATCTTTCTGTCTCTGTCAGCTTTGGGGTCATTTGACATTTGTCATTTGACATTTGTCAAATGAAATAATCAAGCAGATGAAGATAGTTCAATGGCAAGAATTAGGCTTGCAATAAAGGGTTGCAAGACAAAATGGTTCTTTACCATTAATTATCTTTTTGCAGATCCATCTTGATGATTACCCTTTGTTTTTAATATGCTGGAATAATATATTGTTTTAACATTTCCTCAATGTGCTTCTTTGGAATGATTATTCAATTTTCTGTTTATTTGTTAAATATTAGATGATTTGTTAAGATCTTCTACTAACTGTCAAACCAGATTTTAAATAGTATAACAAGATCATAGTATCTTTTATGCTTATTACTCTCCATAATAATTTTTTAATGTGTGAATAGGCCTTGCATGCTGAATTTGAATAAAATATTTAAATTGATTACATGAGTCAATAAATAAAATCAACTTTAGGCTTCACTAGGTTCATATTAATTAATCAATATTCCCATTAACATATGAACCAGAAAATGTGTTGTTTGTGTTTTCATATTTGATCATCTCAACCCTACAGTGCACATGCAGCTCTAAGAGTATTCTGCAAATTCATAATTTGGTTAACTAGCAAGATGTTTTGCATATTTATTCTTTTAATTTAGTGCAAACAACTACGCATCATATGTGCCTGTAATAGAAATAAATATAGGATTAATTTTACTTAGAACTCAAAAATGTGAAAAACATTGTGGATTGGATTAGGAAATGTCAACATTAGTAAATAATAAATAATCTTCATTATTACTAATGGACACCATCAGTGTATAGGTGAAATTATTATAACAGGAGCTGTAGAGGACTGGACTTGGTTCAATCTATGGAAAATGAACCCGTGTGATTAACTTGGCACCTCGAGAGTGGGGTTTGGACACCTTTAATCATGTAGAATATGTGGTTACATACAAAAAGAAGGAAAAAAAAGAAACCGTATGTATAATTCCACTGCATTAGAAAAAGCTGTCATATTAGATTCCATTCTGCAATAATCCTAGGATAAAAGCATTATTTTAGAAGTTCCATGTACTAGGAATGTCCTTTGTAATTAAAAAATCGATAAAATTTTTATCAGAGAAGTTCATATCCTTGATCTTCACTGGAGAAACCTGGGGAAAAAAATTATTACCAGTAAGAATGTAATTGAAAAGTATTGAGATCTTGACTAAAATTAAACTGGTACATTTGGTTTAATACTTGAAATACAGACTATAATTCACTCTACTGAGCTTCAATTTCAATAGAGTGGGAATGAAATTTAAGTTGAGATTTCTTCCACTTGTACATGCAGGTCATGGTTTTGATATTGTTTAATTGTAGTTCTAGGATAAGGTTCATTTCCTTTCTGGATATTTCTCATATCCTATCTGTTGTATATTTTCATGTTTTCTACAGTCTGGAGCTGAGATGGTGATTTTAATACAGATACACTGTATAGGAAAATGTGATAAAACTGAATATACATGCAGAATAGTGGTTTTCATAACAGATGTATCCAGGCAAAATAAATCTAAACAATCTCAAATCTTTAGGTGACAATGTGCAGACAAAGAATACAAAATTTCATTTGGGGAAGACTGTTTTTACTCACAGGGACATATATTGATATAACCAAAAGAGGAAAACAGACTTGCAGTGCAAATAGCTAAGCACTCCTTTTCAAACTGAGCAGGATTTTTCAAACTGAATTATATTTGTTAAACGGGAGTACTTTTCAAGTAAATGCTTTATGTACTAAGAGCAACTACATAAAGCCCTAGAGGCACAAATATCAGTGTGTATATATTATCATGTATATTAAATATATACATGCACATTATGTATACATGTTCAATAACTCATATATTGTTGAAAAGAATGAACATTATAATGTTTCTGCCAAATCCATCCTCAGCTCTGACAAGCTGGAAATCAGACCCTACCAATGAACTCTGGAGATTTTGAATACTGCTCTTTGTTAGAGTAATAATGTAAGAACAATAGTTTTGCTACTGTTTTGTTGATCTTGGTAAGGAAAAAAAAAAGCAAGAGAAATTAGTCAGCAGGTGTCAAATACACACTATAATGCAACCATGTAATTGATATTTGTTATTATTTTCCTATTGTGCTAGTCTCTGTAAAAGACAGTTCTCTCACTGTGTTGTATTCCGTACAAATTTTGTGAGAAATTAAAAGTAGTACATTTTTGATTACTTAGATAAGGGTTTCTGCAGAAAACATACTGAAATGAACCTGGTAATCTGTGAAAAATCTTGACAGACTTTTCATAATAGCACCTGCACCATTGCTTTCAGTTGCTTCTGTTCTAAGTGCTGCTACAGAAATAAATGGTGCGTGCTCTAGAGTACGTGTAATAGCACAAGACGGGTATTTACACAGTAACAATTCGGTCCAGGATTTATAATGAAACAAAGGAGACTAATAAACCCTACAGTGTTATTACCAGCCTACAATGCATTATTACTTTTAGAGTACAAAAATGACTGCTGTCCCAGACATTTAGGGTTCAGACGGAGTCAGGGCTCGGTGGTGGTGCGGACGGGCGGCAGGAGGTCCTGCGGTCGGTCAGTCCCTGCTGCAGCCAGCTGAGTGCCGCAGCTGCACGCTGCCCCTGTTCCACAGCGCCCTTGTCACCAACACAAGTGACCTCCACAGGCGTGTCAGTAAAACACTGATAGCTAGGACCTTGTCAATAGTTATCACAAGCACAGGCCATCAACAGTAAAGGACCATGGGGTTAGTATTTTCGTGTTTTCCATTTAAAATTAGGAATCTGCCACAGATTCAGAGCATTCCCAGTCGTTTTTGCATGTTGTCATTCAATATGCGTGCTTCCGCGTCATGAAAGCGGAGTCTGAGTGTGCTACCCACCATACAGGCAGGATTGCAGAGAGCAGTGCCAACAGCAAGATCATAAAAATAAAATAATCAAGACATACCAGAAGCTGCAGAAGCAAGAGGTGTTAGCTCTCTTTGACAGAATTTGAAGCATAGGAGGTAAAGACTTACTTAAACCGTAAAAGATGTGTAACCAAGGGCTGGAGCTATTCACAAACATACAAGATTTGTTTTCATTACTCTCTGATTTTCTACTACTGTCTGATCTCCAAGGTTCCCTCATGAGGATGATTTCAGCTTAATTAGTATTTCTCCATAACGATGAAAGCTAAACAGCAATATTAATTAAAGGTCAGAAATCTCAAAAAGGGGGGATTCATTATGTAAATATGTTGAAAATATATATTACTCATAATTTCGGCAGTTTTTTATTTGAATAAAGTAGTATTTTTCTTGACATGTCAGGACAGGTTTTAAAGGACTCTATTGTGTAAAGTTTCTAGAAAGCTCCCCACTAAGTAGCAATAAAATTCACTGAAATTCCAGGCTAATAGAAAATAAACCTAGCCAAGGTTGTCAGTCAGACACAAACATTTAGGTTACAAGTGAAATTTGTACTAAAAAAGCTCTACTTGAAAATTTGACTGATTCTTTTTGGTTTACGTCATTGAATGGGAGAGCAGACAAAGTACTAAGTTTAAAAAAAATAAAAATGGTTTTTTCTTCCCCCAAAGTGCATTGTTAGGGCTGATGGTTTCATTCCCTGCCTCCCAAACTTTTTTTCAGTCTGAAAAGACTTTTTCCTTTATTATTTGTTCCCTTGAATTATGGCTAATGTTGATTACCATGCTGTATGTTCCATAGATATTTTAATTCCTAGGTATTCTGAAAGTAAAGCCCTAAGTCTGTATTTGCCCTTTCAAATTTACCTGGTTGTAAAGCTCAGAACCTGCATTGCTGAATGGAAAAACTAAAGCATTTCGAAACTAAAGTCATTTTTATGGAGATGCATTTTTATCTGTTATTTCAAAAGACTTTGTATGGATCTGTGAGTTTTGTTCGTGAAATCAGAATGTGCCATTTATGATAGCCTGAAGAGCATCTTGTGTTCTCTCTCTCTCCAGTGCTATGTATATAGCCAGTCATCAGTCCTGTGCAGTTCATTTGACCGTGACACTGAACCATACTGACTGAGATTTGTTTCAGTGTTGGAAGATGACATAAACAAATTCAGTGGTTTAAGGAAAAGTTTATGAAAAACAGGTTTTCAAAAGCTTAAAATAGTTTCATTGCTTTTATAGAATCACAGAATCATAGAAAGATTTGAGTTGAAAGGGACCTTAAAATCATCTAGTTCCAAGTCCGCTGCCACAGGCAGGAATGCCTTCTACTACACCAGGTCACTCAGAGCCTCATCCAACCTGGCCTTGAATGCCTCCAGGGATCGAGAGTCCACAGTCTCTCCGGGCAACCTGTTCATAAAGTGATGAGGCACTGGAACCTTACAAGAAGTAAAGAATTTCTTCCTAAGATCTAAGCTAAACCTGCCCTCCTTCAGTTTAAGGGCATCCTGCTTTGTCCTGTCACTTGTTAGAGAAGTATATTAAGTATTCCTAGTACCATTAATTGCCTGAAGACTAAAACTGTAATGAGGTAAAAAATGGCCACTCAAACAAGTTTCAGCAGCAGAGGTACCTGGTCATTTAGGATTTTGTACGTTTAGAAATAGATTCTGATCTCATATTTCCCAAATAATTTTAAAGTAATTAATTTAATTTAAAATTTAATTAATATACCCAAAGTAAACATGTAAAGTAGTGCTTTCCCTGCTTCATTTTGTGTCTGATGAGAGACTTTGTGCTGTGAATAAATCCACTGCATCTTCATGTATAGCTTGTGGGTTCCAGTATATTTTCAATTTGTCTAATGAGCCTAGTTCATATTTTGCTGGTTTTTGTATCCTGATTTTTCCTTTCCTTTTTAGTTATCCTTCACAGTTTTGTTTTCGTCTACCATGTGAATCTTTTATTTCTTTCATTTTTATATCTGTGTCCTACTAAGGTTAGAAATCAGACTGTTTCCCTCGTTGAATAGAAGGAATTTATGCTATTGCTCACTGATTTATAATCTCACATTATTTTTATTAACTATGAAATTGTCTTATTACATTGTCCTTTTCACCACCATGGCTGATGGGTATGGCTCTATCAGGTACTTCAGATCACTACTGGCTTACGTATTCATCTTCTGCTCTATGGTGTATTTTATACTTGAAATCAATATTCCCTTAGCACCTGGATTCAGACTGTTAGATTTGGCCATTTATGGAAATGGAGACCAGTTCAAATTTTGAGTCTGAATTGCTGAATCCTAGCTTCATTGAAAAGTATGTGATTCAATGGTGTCTGTAGATAATAGACACAAATTCTGCTAAGATTTTAAAGGGAATTTGTGTGGGTAGTATAGTGGAGGTATTTACCAAAATTTTAAATTCAAAAAGCTGGGCTTTAGGAATGTTGAAATTATTTTATAGTTGAGACAGAAAGGCAGAAGTTGTGTAAGGTTATGTTCAGAATAATTATGACAGAGTAGGGCTTTAGAAATTGTGCCATTTGTTTCTAAGTACTTTTGACATCTGAAAGACAGAATCTAGATCATTGGAAATTCTTTAAAATTTTTATATCCCTTGTCAGTCATAAAACTAACATGCAGAAGTGAGCAGAATGTTGAAGATCAATATGCCTGTGAGAAGAGAAGAAGCTGAAGGAATATTTCTTCAGATTAGAGGGTGTTTTCATGTGTTTGAGCTACAAAAGTTACAAAAGTCCAACTAGAAAAGTAATACTCTACATTTTATTCTTAAACTAACAACGATTGCTTCATTTTTCTGAATCAAAAAAAAAAAGAATGTTTCAGTTCTGCTGAATGACCTTGGCAAAGAAAGCAGCCACATTTAGACTTTCTTTAGACTCAACTACGGAGAGACTTCAAATTTGACTCTTGTTTAGAGTCACATTGAAAGGCGTTACTGTGGTCCAGATCAAGTGTGCTAAATAGGAAAATAATGTCTGTGATTTTAGACATGGAATATAATAATTTGAGGTCTACAAGAAGAAGCTGATAAGGACAGAAATATGTGATATATGTGATGTATTTAATCATATTTTAGAAGAGATAATTTGGACTTCAGTGTTTGGGTTGACTGTCCAGTTTTGGGTACATAAATAGAATGATGATATTTATCTACATTTATTTTCTATTTTTCTATTANGGGGGAGGGGGTGTATATTTTGATTTGTTTTCAGCCACTCTGATGCCTCCTCAAGAATATTGCCTTTTACTTTCCAAAAAAAAGAACACAGAATGGAAACCATTAGGAATTTAATGTTAAAGGTTAAATAATATGTAGGTACTTGGAAAGCTGTCTGTGCACATGTTTTGTAGTAGATATTTTAAGCTGGATATAATAAACATAAAAACATCAATAGAACAGATAGGCATTTCTCAAAAATAATATTACAAAATTTTATCTGCATTGAATGATCATTTTCTTACCTAGATCTCTGCTATTATTGATGTCTCCTGTGGTAATGATCATTAGAATTTAAGATGTTTTGGAGTCTACCTAGGAAAAATTTAGTCATCTGTTTCTTCACCTGGGTCATCAACCCTTCTTCCATGTTTTGGCAGCCTGTTAAAAAAGTTACACAAATGGTTCAGTGATTAAATTAGCACTTAAATTTGCAAATGATTTGCACATTATTGAAAGTTAAATCAGAAATAAGTAAGTAATAAAAAGGAGTATGATAGCAATTAAAAACTTTTGCTTCAGCAAAGTGAAAAGCAAAAATTTATGTTTATTTGTAAGACACTGGAGAATTTCCATGCTTCCTTAGGAGCACTAATTCTGCTTTAATATATTCATTGAATCAAGAATAGAATAAATATGAAAACAATTTAGCTGTGTGGTTCTTCACAGTTTAGATCTGTTATCTGATGACTACCCAAGAGCTGAAACTTCTACGATGTGCCAGACTTCAAACTCTTTGTTGTTCCGGTATATACTTGCGCTGCATTCATTACAGTAATAAAATCATTGAAACTGTAATGTTTAACAATGATGGATTTTTGGCAAAGTGGTTGTTCCCAAACATTAAAAAAATCAAGCAAATCCCTCCAAATAATGATACACAATATTGCATTCTTTTATTTGCCTGTCATCTAGAAGGGACAATTGATTTTTTTCTTTTTATTTATTTACTTGCTTGGAAAGTGGTGGTCCTATGGTACCTAAAAACCCCTAGAGGCTAAGAAAAACTCTTTTGAATACGTGATGAAATGACAACATTTGGCACTAGTGATTAAAGAGTATTCTTATTCAGCTAAAGGGCTGTTAAGGATTTGTGTTAGATACAGGTGATAATTCAAAATGAAGGCATAGTGATGTCTGCTTTTTAATGGATCAACAAAAGATTATCATATGAAAAATCCAGATCTATTGTTGTCTGTCAGTTAACATATCCTATGATTTTACATTTTTTTTACATTATGTGTAATTGCTCTACATCAATCAGAATTTTATACTGTGTGTGTTGTAGTATCTCACTTAATCTACCTGAAAGTCTCTTTAAGCACTAACTGATGGCTTATTTTGTTTGGTGAAAGCCATAATTTCAGTAGTTTTGATTTGAGGAATATTTGAACCATAAAGAAAAAGAAGTGAGTGAAGCTATTCAGAAAACTGACCACGAATATTAAATTACTGATTAATGTGCACAAAGCAAGACTATGCTAATGAGATTATACCAGTCCTTTTTCTATTATTTGAGACAGATGTAATTCTCTTATTTAGGCAAAATGTTTTAAAGTTCAGTGTATTTGTACAACCCCCAAAGACAGAGGTTGTGTCAGACAGTTTTAATTCCCACTCTTGTAGTTTTCTATAATTGCGTGAATAAAATGTTGCCTTCAAGTCTTGATCTTGGCACTGAAGTCAGTGGGAATATATGACTTCTACAAGGGCTGTAACTTGGAATTTTTAGTGAGCAGTGAATTAGCCTGCTTATCAGAATCTCATATTACAGTAATTTTCAACATTTATATTAAGGAAGAGCTCTTTGAAGTGGTGTGTCTCTTACATCTAAAATGTTGGTCAGAGTGATTCAAATGGTTAATGATTTAAATATAACTTAAAAAAACACATTGGGAAAAAAAGTTTCAAATTAAAATTAAATTATTCACATCAAAGTAACTTTATCTTGATGTCAATTAGAACTAAATTAAATTGTATTTAATTTAATTAAATATCCCACAAAATCTTGGCTGCAGCACACGCTTACCAGGCAGTACTACCTTAAATGCTTCCTCCTACCCTGTGCTTTTGTATTCTAGGACAGGACAGTCTTTTAGGGTGTTTCTGACTCAGGACTTGTGCAGACAAAATACAGTGACAGAAGCCTTTAAACTTACACCAGCTTTCCAAAAACAGCATCTATACATCCTACCAGTGTTCTACTGTGTTTAATGCATAATGTTATTCATCGGGTAAATCATTTACTGTATGTGCTCATGAAAGCAGAACAATACAGAGATATCTAACTGTGCCATTTAACAAAATAAATTGTTCATATTGGCCAGATCTTCCAGCTTATCATAGTATACAGTTTTAAAAAATTAGGACCTAAATCTTTCTATCCTGTGCATTGCGTGAGAGTAAGGCACAAAGTCAGAGTGAAAGCAGCTTATTTTCCAGTAGCTGCATGGGATTTTTAGTAGCATTACCAATAAATAACCTATATTGTAAGTACAATAAAACCTGCTTGTATAGGTGCTAAAATAGTCAATGAATAGTAGAGAGTGTTAATGTACATGCTTTTCTTAACAAAAACCACGTAAAACGGATGTTGCTGTTACTAACAGATGGGAGGCTGACAGAAAACCAGCACTTTGTTTTACATCACTTGCGTTTGATTCATAGCCTCATGGTACTGTTTTGCTGTAGCACAAGTTTGGCATTCATTGAATTCTATATAAAAGTCTTGTTCTCACAAAAAATCAATGGCTAAGTGCTGTTTCATCTTTCAAGCTAAAAAAAAAGTGTCCTACCACAAAATCAAGATAGAAGACAAGCCAGTGTTGACTATTGTGTCATTTATGGTTTCCTTTGTATCCTTAATTGCCTTTAGACATTATTAATATGTTTGGGTTTTAAACCTCTCTGCATATAATGACCTACAAATGGCCAACATAGGATTGAATTGTTAAATCTATTGTTAATAGATTTTATAAATTGCCTGCTCAGTATTTTTCTGCTTTTTTATATATATTTACCACTTATTTTCTTTGTTTTGCAGATTGTAGCTTTGCGTGAACAAAATGCACACATTCAAAGGAAAATGGCAGCCGGGGAAGGGTCTGCTGAATCAGAGCATATTGAAGGAATGGAGCCAGGGCAAAAGGTTCATGAAAAGGTATAAAATGTTAGTTTTCATTAAATCTAACAATCAGTGTGATAAATAATCATGCTTTAGATTTTAGTAATGTAAATATTATATGGAATGTCCATTTAGAGTATTGTCTGCCTACTGAAACCAATATGAAAAAACTAGCTTGTTTAAATGGAGAACAAATGCACATGGGCAGGTCCTTGCTCTTTCATAGGGTATTGAGTTAGACCCATAGCTTATAACAAACTTTTCTTGGAATTTTTTGCATAATGCTACAGTTTCGAGTACTGTATGCTGCTGAGTGATCCTTTGTATGTTCCATACAGAAGAGCAAGATGTAGTGGCATGTGTGTGTGGAAGGCTGTGTATGCCAACATTCCTGCAAAAATAGACCCTAGGGGGATAACAGAGACCTAAAAACTAGAAAAAGTAGTTTTCTCTGTGCTGCCTATAGATGTTCTTCAAATTCATGTCCATGCTCATATAGAGAGAAGCTGCTTACTTAGCACTCCTTCAGTCAGAAATAGGTATATAGAATTCAGGCCAAGTATTTGCTGCTTCATGCTGAAAGACAACAACATGTAGAAACTGGTTTAGAAAAAAGTTTTTTTCCTAAGCCTTAGATTTCCATGTTGATAAAAACCAAGTTGAGCATCTTCCTCTTTTGCTTCAGAATTATTAAATTGAAATGATAGCATAACATAACATTTGGCAGACAGCTGAAATGAGTAGAGCTGCTGCTTGGAATTGTGCATTTTTGTGTAATGCCGTATGATGAACAGTGGCATAAATCATACTTAGAAAAAATAGCTGTCATCATTACTTATTTTGTAGGCAATCCAATTTACAATGGTGCACTTGCAGTGCAAGCATTAATTTTACACACTTTGCACTTTATGTGTATTTTCCTTTGAGTAATCTCTGTGTTTGAGAAACACACAGCAAGCAAACACTGCTCAGCTACATTCCCCTCTTTGCAAAATCTTACTCACAGACACATCTGTGGAATTTTGATAAACGGTGTACACCCCACTCACTTGTGCTTTTGAATACAACCACACTTTTAGCTGAAAATCTCTGATTTTCCACTTCCTTTGCAAGCCGTGTCTTCTGATTTGAGCCACTGGGTTCATTGCTTGTTAGCAGAACTAAGTGGAAATAAGACTATCCATCCTTTAAGAAATCTGCATGTTTAAACACTAATGAGAGGAATGAAATCCAACATAACATATTATTATCGATTTTTTAGTTGAATGTTTCTACAGTGTTATGTCCAGAAAACTCCTATGCTTCCTAATAAAAACAATTTAGGTTGGTCAGGTTAAGCTGAAATAAAGGTTTGTGCTTACTAGTTTTTGCTCCTCATGGTAATGAAAGCATACTGGATATTCAGTTAAGAGGAGGCTATATTGACACCAGATCAACCAGTGCACTCTAATTCACATCCTCTGCACTAGCTGCTCTCTACCTTTCTACATTTACCTTAGTGGCCATCATCAATTCCTTATTATTTAGGCAAGACAAACTTAAAAGCTAGCAAATATAGAAACTTGCAAAGAGGCCAACTTGCACAAAGAGAAGAGCTTTAAAGGACTTTGAAAAATTGTTTCAAAGAACACCTGACAAGGATCACCTGCTGTGGGAATTAAGATGCAACCATTTCTGTTACCAGATAGTCTCCTACTTAGATCTGTGACCACTTGCTGCCGCCCAGATCCTTCACTTAATCTCTAAGGACAATAGCCTGATTTCCCCACAAGCAAAAGCCAGGAAAGAGAGAACTCCCAGCGAATAAAGTGCCCATTGTGAAGTCTATTGAGAAGCAACTTGGGATGCTGCAATAATGGGAGTGAACAGCCAAAAATAAGATACTGTGAATAAGTAGTTTGTTTTCAAATAAGCTCATTTTTTCCTACTGGTATTTATTTCAGCTTCCATAAGAACCATGGAAGTTGAATTATTCAGTAAAACAGTCTTTTCAGAAATGATCATATGCAAATTAGGAAGTGTTGAAGTTGCTTTGGAAAAGAGGGGATCTTCTGGTGTTTGTACACCTTAGATGTCCACCATTACAGTATCCCTTTCAACTGTAATTATATTTTGCTTATTTCCCTCTCATAATGGAGACTATTCCTAAATTCTGTGCCACGTATTTTAATTCAGATATATAAAAAATCATTGCAATAATTCTTCTGAAGTTAATGGAGTTTTATCAGAGACTAATTAGCCTGAGGAATGACTATTTTTATCCTCAAAGATGCCATGGATGTATCAAAAGTTTCCTGCTTGACAAATCCACTTCAGCATGGATTTCTATTACACTGAAGGCACAAAAGCTAAGCATTTAAGTGCAGTGTAAATCAGGGTGTTTCTCCTTGGAAGCACATTGGTCCTACCCATAATAAGGGCAGTTTTACCAAGAGAAATTGGTAATTCCCTTCAGAACAATACCAGAATCAAATGGAAACAGATACATATAGCAGGAGAGGTAAAAGAGCCTGATACTTCTGGTGCAATGAAGACCAGGTGTTACATTTTATGAGGAACTCAGAGCCATATATAGTTACTTTTTGCAAGAACTAAACAGTTGGGTCTATTTTGCTTTATAATATACCTCAGGCTGTCACATTTAACTTATTTAAGAATCACATATTTTCTTCTTACTCATAACACTAACATATTACAATAATTAAATCAAATTTTAAAAATTAAATCAGTAGGTTATGAATACAAAAATCTGTGAAAACATTGACAACAATTGTAGACATTGTATCCAGTGGAAGTAAAAGGTGTTTTGCCAAGGCAAATATTGTGGGATAAAATGTTCAGAGTGCAAATCAAATACTAATAATAAAAGTAGCAAGTGTCTTTCCGAGCAATCATCAGAATCTCTTCTGGTTTTTGGACTTCATTAATTTTGGATTTTTTGATGTATGTTTTTGTATGATTAATAGAACACTGCAGAAAACTTCCAGTCTCGGTTTTTTACTGAAAAAAGTTTATATCACATGCACTCCTTTGTTTTGAATGAATAAATAAAAAAAATCTTTCCTTTCAACTGGTAGCATAGTGAAATGGCAGAGAAAGGAGTGAAGGAAGGACATATGGTGCCCTCATCAGAAGCATCATTTAAAACTAGGACTTAGTAGTGAAAGAACACCAACTGTCAAAGGGGTTTCTTGCACTTAGAGAAAGTTTGCTGTGTGGATGCTTTGTTTACCTGTTTTCTGAGTTTAGTCAATGCAAGATGTGTAAAGTGTAGTGGGAGTGATGTAGAAAAAGTAGTGGGAGATGTGAATCACGCCCCAAAGCATGTATGTTCTAAATTAGAGAAACAATACACTTCAGACACAAAATAGATTTGATAAGCAGATGATGGGTTTGTTTACAAGCAGTGCAGATATCTTTCTGGTTTTCTAATCATCTCTTTCCGGATTGATATTGATAAATCTAATTAAAGAATCATGTGCTGAGGGGGACTTAATGAAGACTGATGGCTTGACACACCTGGCAAGGTGAGGAGTATTGAGTGAAAGGAGTCATGGACAGAAGCTGCAGTTGGCTTAGATGCCTTCAATGAATCTAAGGAGTAAGTCTAGGAGTGTATGCAGTGTTCTGTCAGAAAGAGTCCAGGCAAATATTTTGTAAGTACTGTTCTGCTTAATAGTTTAGTATGTCTGCATGACTATGAATACTTAGTGTTCATCACTATAGCATAAAGAGCTGCATTACTTATGCATGGTTTAAATGATAAATCAATAGACTTCTCAAGTCTTTGTCAGGAAATCAGTTCTTTGCTTCTTTCATATAAATTAATTTGCCTTTCAGTCATACAAGTTTCTTTTCCTTTTTACCTAGTAGAAACCCCTATATGCTACTACATATTAAGCCTGTTAAAACACAGCTTTAAAGGTGAAATTTTGGAGGGGAATTTCACATTTCAAGTGCTCTGATAGCTGACAGCATTGGCTGACTGACCTTTGCTGGATGATTTACTGCAAGGAGTTGCCAGGACATAATTTCTAATGGTAGAATATAGAGGCTACTAAGAAAAAGGTGCTAGTCAGGGCAAATGAGGACGAAGGTTGTGTGTATAGTTTGGTTTGAACAGCTAGATAACCCTTATAATAAAGGAGCAGCAACTGATTTCTCTCTCCTGTGTGAGAGCTCAGAAAATCATCTAGTAGTGTAAAAGAGAAACAGGCAGGCATTTTGCAAGAGACCAGCAACAAGAAAAAAAAATGCCCACCCATCAAGTGAATGCCCTCCCCTCCCTCATTTTGCAAAAGGATTAAAGTGGGACAGATGATCACGGGCATCGGAAAGATGATTAAGAGCTGAAAGCTGATCAGGAAACAGCATTCTGGATCTTTAAATTAGTAATAAAACTAGGAATCTCTTGATGGCTCAGTAGAAAGTGCAAGAAAGTGAGGATGTTTAGAGAGGAAAGTGCTGGAGAAGGTGGCTATTTTTACATCAGGAGTGGGGTGGGGGAAAAGAATTCCAGTTCAGAGAATATTGTATTTGATAGCTGATTAGAGGAGTAACTGAAGAGGAGATCTCTAATGATCAGGAGATTACTGCCTGACACAGACCAAAGTGTGTGAAACAACCCAGAGAAGTAGAATAATTTTCAAACACAGAGGCAATTGAACACTTAGAAATGACTGTGACAACTTAGGTGTAATGCTACTGGTTTTGGCATAGCTTTACACACTGGTTTGTGTACTGCTTTTATGAATGATGATCATGCTGCTTTTGTTTGTTTAGTTGTCCTTTGGGATTGGTCTGTTGCATAGCAATGTAATTCTGTTAGTATCAGTTTCTTTTGAATGTTTTGTATGAGGCATTTGAATGGAATGGGATGGAAGAATGCCACACTATAGCAAAAAGAATCCTCTGGTAACTTATGTATTCTTACATCTCAAACAGCGTCAGTAAGTATTGCTCTTTGCAGCATTAATTTTGACTCTTGCTTTCATAAAATTGACCTGTATAATTTAGCTTCCTTTGGTGGTTATTTTACTTACTTTTTGATATTTCTATACTATACAATTTAGACAAGTTTATTTGACCTGTGAAATAAACTGTATTTCTGTCTCTTCCCTGATGATGTGGCCTTCATGACCCGATTTTCTAAGTTGGAAGGAACATCTCCACCATTATAGAGCTAAAAATATTTTTTTTTCCCCCTGGGATTTGGGACCAAATTTTCCAAATCTCTGTGTGAGGATCATGGTGCAATGGGGATTTATGGTGCAATGAACTTTCCAGTACTCCTTTAAAAAAGAATTTAGAGAGTGTCTTAGTAAAGACTTGATATAAGGCACACAACTTTAGGGTTTAAATAAAAAAAAACAAAAACAAAAAAGGAGCATATATGTACACACAAAAGCCCCAGCCACACAACCCATGTCCTTACACCATAAAAATACTTGTTTGTTCTACGAATTCTAAAAGACCAGACTTCTGAATTTTTAGATGACTTTCAATTATTCAAAGGTACCTTATGGTTAGACAGAGCTTAATTTAGTTCTCTGACACAGAAATGCTTATGGACATCCTGTGAATCACCTGTGCTCATACTACCAAAACTAAGAGGAACAAATGAGGAGTTCTGTCAAGTTAATGGGTCCTGTCTCTGCTGCAGGTTGTTCAGAGATAACCCCATGAGATATGATTGGTTTCCTTCTCACCACTCTCTGAGGTTAAATTCTAGCACAAAATACATAATTAATTCCTGGTGGATAGTATTTAAAGCAAATATTTTGTGTCAGATGTTACACAGGTGGAAAGAAAATATCACGTGGAGGTGCTTTTTACTGTTCTTGGGATTTGCTTTTAAAAAATTAGGTTTTCATGTATATTTTACCACATTTGTAGTTGAATAGAAGTTCTTTCTACAAAATAAAATGGTGAAGAACTTTGCTATGTAACCTGGTGCAATTTTACCATTCCTTTTGCTAACTTCTGTAGACTGGTGTCCCTACTCTTTTTTTTTTATTTTTATATTACTTTATATGTAGCTCCAATCAGTTTGCCTCCAGTGTTATATATTGCTAGGGTTTAATTGAAAGGGCAGTATGAATTAGATTAACAGAGACTACAATATTCTGGATTAGCCTTATTTTACAATTTCTCATGGTGTTCCTTTTACCATTGTTCTTGGTTTTTACTAGTAAACTAGTCTGCAGCTGGTTTTCCTTTTATTATCTCATGATCGAGAGAAGCAGCAATATGGGGGGGATTTCTGGTTATTTGTAATGCTCCAATTTGCTGTCCTTCTCCCTGCTGACACTCCTATATGAGCAACAGATTGTCTTACTGGAGTGCTTTTTGGATCTTGAAAGAAAGAAAACCATATTCCAGGGATGTTATTTTCCTTTTCATACTGTTCAGTGGTAGGGAACATTTGCTTTCCTCCTCCATTTCCACAGACCGTAAGAAATTAAAGTTTTACTTCTCCCCTTTCCGCCCCAAACATTTCTTGTTTCATCCCTATTGTCCCCTCATTCCTGTCTCTGCAGTATCACCTGTTAGAGATAGTACCATCACTGTCATCAGACTTACTTGATGATTATTCCATTCTGTTTCTCTTCCTATCTTGTTTCACTATATTTGGGTGAGTGTAAAGGCTTTCTTTATGAAGGAAGTGTATCTCTAAAGCCCGTAGTAACAACCACTTTATTTATGTTATATCAGTTGTTTATCTGGTGTGGTGACATGGTGATATAATGGGGAAAAAAAAAAGAAAAAAAAAAAAAACCCAGCTTACAAAACCCCACAACAGGCATCTTCTTGCTGTTGCTCTTTCCCTCATTCTTCCCAGGAGAGGAGGAATCCAAGTGCTGCATTGCTGGGTAGAGATGTCATTGCTCATGCACCTTTGTTTGCTCTGACCTAGCCCAAGACAAGATGTCTTAAGGTTCTGTTGGGCCTTTTAGTCTGGTGCCAGCCAGATTTCTCATGTGGCTGAGAAACCTGTGGAAAGGGGCAGGAGTAGAGGCCAGAGGCCCTTACAGTGTGTGTAGCAGGCAAGCACACACTGCAGCTGTGTGTAGTTGCTATGTCTGTAAAAAGGAAAAAAGATGAGGGGGAAAATATTTGATGATGCTGCTTCTGCAATGCTGAAGTCTAAGTAAGTAAATGTGATAGAAACAGATGGACTATCTGTATTTGGTGAACTAGTTAGCAAAAAAACCCTCAAAGCACTGAAGCATGTGAGCTGTTTGCCACAGTTCTTTTTTTGAGGGAAAGGTAGCCATTGGTCGTAGATTCTTTTATGTGAACTAATTGACCTTAAGGAGTGTGTCCACATGTGGCTTCTTCATGACCACTTTTGATAGACAGCATCATAAAATTTGTTGAAGACATCATCTGGATGATTAACTTCTACGACAGATCTAGGGACCATGTACATTTTTTGTATTCTCTGCTAGATCGTTTTGATCAGTTAGAAAGTTTTCTTTAATATTCCTTCTTTAAAGATTTCCTAATTGTTTTGGATTACTTTCAGTACTTCCTTTTCTACCATCACAACTAATTTGACACGATTTCTTCTATTTTTTGGAGCATTTGGGGTAGTATAGGGATATGATACTTAAGAATGTCTTTGAAAGCTTTTTTTGAGCATGCTCTTCTGAAACGGTTTCCTTTAGTGCTTCAAGTAATAATTTGCAGAGATATACTAAATTTCATTGTTTTAAACATTCAACTAATTGTTTATTTACAAAGGGTTGTAATTAATATACAGCAATGACATTGTAATTGATTTATTAATTGCAATGGATTGCAATTAATACACAGCATCAACAACAAGAAGCTTCTTGAATACCAGGAAACAAAAAAATTCAAGATAAAACAAGTTCAGCCAGAGAAAGAACAAGAAAATAATCAAACAAGTAATTACAAGACTAGGGACATGGACATTATTCACAAACCCAGTAATAGAGAAGATGCTGCAGTTCTGTCACTACAGCTTATTCCATAGGAAATTTTGCTGGAGCAGGGGAGGTTCCTGCTCCTGTCACTAATTCAGAAAATGAATTTGAATCCTCATCTACAGAATGTCTTTTGCTTCTACTGACACAGCATATTTCCACATTCTTGTTCAAGCTATTTTTGTGTGAGAGAGAGGGGAAGATATTACCATAACTGTTGATAAAAACCCTCCATAAAAACTGAGGAATGTTATATCAGTTAATCCTTGAATTAATTCTTAATAACTTTCTACCTGTTGTCTTTTGCAGTGATTGCTGTATGTGATGTACGCATATAATGATATGTCATAAAATAATAGCAAGGCATAACAGTGACAAAGTATCAGTTAAAATCTCTTGGTAAACTTTTAAAGTATACTTCAAAATTTTAAAAATACCAGATTTTAAACTGAGTTTTTAAAATTTTGCTTGTGTCTTTACAGAAAGCTTTTTTTAATCCTGATTTTGCTAAGGAAAATTAAAATGTTGACTTTTTTAGTAAGTTGGGAATTTTGAATACGAACTAGCTCTATGTATGATTACAGGAAAAATGTAAAGTAAAAGTGAACAATGATTAGAATTAGAGCACTATGTAAAAAGCATTCATCAAGGAATTATGAGTTAAGTTAATGTGCCTAGGTCAAAATACATGCATGCATAATTGTCAGTCACAGCAGTGGTTTAGTGGTGAGAGACAAATTCTGCAGTATCACTTGTCTTTCCAGAAGTCTTGGATACTAAGTAAATTAGTAGAAAAATATTGTTTTTCAGGTTTAATTTATATGTAGTTTAGTTATTAATATCTTAAGGAAAAAAGCTTCATTAATGAAAAGAGAATACTTCTCTTGCAGTGAACATACTCCTAGATATCACAGGTTGCCATTTCATAATTACCAGGGTTTATGTCACATAAGGTACATGAACACATGCCATTTATTGCATTTGAGATTTGGTATTTCGCTTATTATAACCTTGCAGCATTCCTGGCCTGCTCTTCAGAGAGCTGCAGGGCAATTTCCATGCAAGATAAAATTTGCCAATCTGTGAAAACTGCTAAAATTGCTGTATAAGATTAAAACAGTAAAACAGATTATAATTTTTGTAGATAAAAACTGTATCTTAAATTTTTAAAATGAAAGAAAGTATGATGGTTTGGCTGTCTTATCCTGTTTGAGCACTTGAGTGTTGGGACTGCCTCTATG
>VXAD01010006.1:434783-448270 GCA_013399195.1 Dicrurus megarhynchus | reverse complement strand
CTATGCTAACCCATGACAGTCTCCCTGAAGCATTTGCTTCTCCGTGGTGCACAACCCCAGCTCTCTCAGCCTGTCTTTGTCGGAGATTTCTTCTAAATATCTTCATGGCCCTTCTCTGAACCCACTCCAACCGGTTCAAGACTTGCATCACTCCAGGTGGGGTCTCATGAGGGGAGAATCATCATCTTCTTCCTGCTGGCCACACTGCTTTTGATGCAGCCCAGGATGAAGTTGGCCTTGTGGACTGCAAGCTCACACAGTTGTCTCATATCTATCTTTTCATCCCCAGGAACCCCCAAAATCCTCTCCTCAGGGCTGCACTAAATGATTTCTCCCTGTCTGTACTCATCTACACAGATGCAGCACTTTGCACTTGGGCTTGTTAGAAAGCCAGCAGGGGAAGAGTGGGGTAAGTCTATTGCACTAGAAATTAGGTGACTTAAACTCACCTAATAATTGTAGCTCCTTTTACATTAAAGGGGCACATTTCTGAAGAACAATGCAACCTAATCTGAAGTGGAAGTCTTTACTGAAAGCAAATCATACTGTAAAATTCTCTATTGCTTTTTATTGACTCTACATGCACCTCATATTCAGACATAACTTTTACATGACTGTCACCTATATTTACTTTTGATAATGGACTTGGTTTCTCAAGTAAATCTGAAAGATAGTAGGAAGCAAGCAAATAATCTCTTTAGTCAACTACTTAAAATTCAGACACACTTATCATGTATATAAGCCAAGAAATTTAGGCTGTTTGATAAAGATTCCACTGTCTTGTGTTCCAAGTCTGCAAACTGGAAATTAATGAGGCTGAACACGATAGGCCATGTTAAGAACACTAATGTCAACCTGGATGAAGCATTCATTCAGAAGTCTAACTGCAATATCTTTTAATGGGAGCAATTTTTATTAATAGGTGCTGTGATGCCCTGTTTTCATTTTCACTTGCACTACAGGGCTGCTGCAAAAGAAGCTTTTAATTGCACCTTCTCAATTGCCCTATGAGGAACAGATGAATATCTAGTCTTCCAACATCTGCAGTATATTAGATGCAACAGATTACAAAGAGAAAAGAAAAAGAAAATTATGATACAGGGTTGGATGTCTCTTATTGCCTGTGGTTTTCTATAGTGGAGAAGTTGTTATGAAAGGTAGTCATAGTAAGTTATCTTTCTATTTGATGTAAAGGAAGTAAAATGAAAAGTGTTACAGTAAGTTTTCCCCTCATTTTTGAGTAAACTAAGGTGCATTCTAGGTGAGCCTGCATCATTGACTTGCATATCAGTTTCTCTGCTTGAGCCACATATATTCATCTGAATCACAGAGCTGTCGAGATTTGAAGAGACATCTGGAAGTCACCTGGTCCACACCACCCTGCTGAAACAGGGCCACTTACAGATGTCCAGGATCTTAAAAAACAGTTTTTCAATATCTGCAAAGAAGGAGACTCCACAAGCTCTGGGCAACCTTTACCAGTGCTCACTTGTCTTCAAAGTGTTTTCTGATCTTCAGATGGAACGTCCTGTGTTTCAGTTTATGCCCATTATTATCTATTCTGTCACTGAGCACTGAGCACCACTGAGAAGAGCCTGTCTCCACCCTCTTTACACACTCCCTTCATACATAGGGATGAGAAATCCCCTGAGCCTCATATTCTCATAGTCCCAACTCTCCCACATAGGTGCTCCATCTCCTTCATCATCTTTGAGGCCCTGTGCTGGACTTTAGACAGAGAAAGACTCTTGTGAGAGTCTGATAAACATAAGGGAATATTATCAGATATACTAAATGAATCTGTTGATTCAAACACCACATTTTCTGGAACACTCTACCACCAAAGATGGTTTGCATTTCACTTACAAATAACTCCAAGGACAGTAGTCCTTCTGCATCTAAGCACTTCTATTTTCTTTTTTTCATTCTTTCTGTCCACCCAACAGCTTTTACCCTTTTTATACATGATTTTTTAACAGGTGCCATTTCAGATTTATCTTTCACAGTTGGTTCATTGACTTACTTTTCAATTCTGCCTTCAACAAATAAATGCTATTGTAGCATCTTCCTAAGCTTTCTGAAACATTTTCTCTTTGTGCTCTTTTCTGGCTTTATAGTTTTAAAAATGCAGGTCCACAAAACATTATGATGTTGATGCAGAGTATAAAACATCCTAATTATATCTTTCAAGTTTTTACTGGGTTTCCCTGAAAGGCCATATTTTCTATGTCTAAGTTCTTTCAAATACATGTACAGGGATGAGAGTGCAAAATAACAGTCATTACATCACTTATGGTAGAAGTGAGGACCATTGAGCTGTTGCAACATCTACTTACTCACTGTCTTTGAACTTCAGTAGTACAAGAGCAGAACCGATGTATTTGGTCTGTCTGGAATGGAGTTCGTGTTCTTTGCAGCAGTGGGTACGTTGCTGTGCTTTGGATTTGCAACTAAAACTGCGTTGATAACACAGCAGTGCTTTGGCTGTTGTCAAGCAGTGCTTGCACCAGTGCTTGCACAACACTGAGGTTTCCTTCCTACCAATTTGTCCTTGCAGCAAAAAGCCTGAGGGTGCACAGGAAACTGGGAGGAGCTGGGGCAGATGACAAATTGGGCAAAGGGATTATCTGTATCATAGGGTATCAGGCTAAGAAGTAAAAGCTCAATGAGAGGAAGAAGAAGTAAGGACATTCATAGTTATGAGTGTTTGTCTTTCCAAGTAACTGTTGCATGTGCTTTTAGGGCTAAATTGGCTAAACATCTGCCTACTGATGGGAAGTTGTGCATAAATTCCTTATTTTGTCTTTCTTGTTATTTTGTCCTTTTTTTACACTTATTAAACTCTCTTTATTTTGACTCACCATTTTTTGGCTTTTTGCTCTTCCAATTCTCCACCCACTCTCTACCACAAGTGAGAAGGCTAAGTTCCCTCACACATATCTTCACTGCTCGTCTAGAGGCCTCCCGCATCCCATAAATATCTCAAGAAATATTTTCTGAAGATATGTCTGAAGAAAACTATAGGGTGAAGACAGCTGTATCAAAATCAGATTAAGAAAAAGGAAACCTTGAATTGTGGAGTATTCAGGGCCCTCATGCAAACCAAAAGGCAAATTGTTCAATCTAAAGTGAAAAAAATATTTATTTAAAGTTCAAAATATATTATTAAATAACTTATTAATTTAAGAAGTTAAATGAAATTTAACTGCCACCCTAAACACATGGTAACAAAAGTATTCCTGATAAGAACTGTAGAAAAACTCTCATATATAATTGAAATTATTTTAAAAATTAAATTTAAATTGAAATTGTTTTAAAATAACCAAGTGCAAAATAGAAATTTGATGTCTTTTTGATATAGTATCATTTTATTGTCCCAATTACAATGATGCAACAACAACAACAACAACAAAAATGCACCCAAGAGGAACCCAACCCAAAAAAACCCCAAAAAACAAAACAAAAAACAACTTCCCAAAAAATCCCAGAGCTAGAAAAGAAAACCAAACCAAAATGAAATAAATATTAATATGCAAGCCTTCATTTGTTGTATCATTTTTTATATTCCAGCAGCAAACATTTCAAGATATTTTGGTTCTATTGCAAAAAAGCAATAGGCTTGTCTCATGAGTCTTTTTACCAGTATTGTTCACTGTCTTAGGAATACTTAAGTGTAAAACTTTATGCTTTGATGTTATTTCAAATTTTGCAAACAGAGCAGATTTTAGAAACTCAAAAAATGTCAACTTGAGATAGTATTTAATTATCAAGGATTTTATTTTTATTGAAGGCATTTCTTTTTCTTTTTTTTTTTTTTTACAAAATTGTTATTCTTAAAAGAAATATTATCAGTATCAAATGTTTGCATCTCATGCGCTAGACCTCAACAAACAGGGTTTAGAACTGTGATAACCAGTGGAGGTGTCATGGAAACTTTGCCTTAGTCTCAGCCTTGATAATAAGTGCCATGGATTTTTCTAAGCCTAAGATTTGTAGCAATCAATTTAGTTATTATTGGTTTCTCAGAAGCCATGGAATGACAAGGGTGCAGATTGAAGTTGGAGGCGAAACACTAACCTACCATAACAAATTAACTGTAGTAGATTCTTAAAGCATTGAAGCTAGGGACCACAGAAAAAACATTTTTCCTCAGTAGCACTACACATAGTGTTGAAAAGTAATTATTTGTTACAAGTTTTAAAATAGTTTCTGCCCTACTAAGGAGCCTTCTTCAGCATGTTTCACTGATAAATGCCCTTAGGACTGTGCTGTGTATTAAGTGATATCCTGCCAGAAATAGTATGCAATCTACTATGTGGTATGGGACTTAGCTCGCCTATATTTAGGTATCTGTATGTGACCTGGATTCAAAGCAACCACTTTTTTCACTGAAGAACTGGTCAATATTCTCACTGGAGTCTGGAGAAATGTTCAGTGCAGCCTAAGGCAGCCATCCCCCTGTGATGTCTAGACTCTATAGATCTAGACTTCATCAACTGTATTGACTAGACCTCCACTAGACATAGTAGGTGCTTAGAGATTTAGCTTACATATAGACTCTTTCATTGTAAAACCTCTGAAGTCTGGGATACCTGAATACCTCCTCATTTGTGATTGTTAGTAATGCTTTATTGTCTTTTGTTCTTGACTTGAGAACACAGCCTGTTATTATGTGTTTTAAGCAAGAAATTTTGAATGCAAAGGGTTGAGCGGGGAGGAAGCCAGGTAGAACTAATTTGCTGCTGGAAATCTGGTCACTGGAAAAAAGTGCTCTGATGCTGTGGCACACAAATCTACCACTGGAACAAGAACCAAACATTTGGCATGTATTTGGACTTAATAAGTTAAACCTAGCGATACTTGCTAGTGTCTGAGTCTCAATATACATTCTGCCACCCAGAGAGTTCTGCAAGAAAGCTTTATACCTATTTACTGAGTATCTAAGATTAAACTCTTGGGACAGAACTGGCAGGAATTCTTCCCCCATCAGCCTGCTCTATTCCTTTTGCTTTATATGTCAGTGGTAGCTTACCTAGGCATGGTATAATTTGTATTTTTTCCAGCTCTGCTCTTACCCTTCCCTTCTTTGTCTCTAATGTGGTCTTACCTTTGCACCATCCTTTCTGTATTCTGCTTCTTTGTGGTATTTTTCTCTCTCCCTGAATATGTTTTTCACCTTCTTCCATTTTTATCTCATTCTAGTTAAGCAATTAGTCTTACTGTTTATCCACTATATCAATGCAGTAAAATAGGATGCTATGGTTAAATATTAAGTAACATATATTTTCCTTTTGGGAAATAGTTTGCAGAAAGGAAAGTATACAGGATGAAAGAAAGAAGCATGAATGATGTGCTAACCTGGATATCATTCATTATTCTCACATGCAGAACACTTAAAGTTTGCATATTAACAATGAAAAGTTAAGAGCTCAAAAGAGGTGTTTGAATTTTCAGTGTTCAGTTTCCAGCATCTGCAGATTGAAAGACAAGACTCTAGAGTTCCAACAGAACCTTCAGAATATTTCAGAAAAATCATTAAAAGATCTGCTGATCATATATTCATGTGAAGTAATTGTCCAGATCAGGTAAGCAATTCATAGAACTGGGGGAAAATGTGTATCTTCATGCTAATGAAAACGGATTAATTCTCATTGACTATCAAACAATTAAATGATGTAATGAGAGACTAGGGTCAAGTTCCTCTACCATGATTAGTACACATATTCCCTGTTTTCAGCAACTCAGCTGCTCAGCCCATAATGTCATGCAGCTTTGCATGTCTGATTAACTGGATCCAGTGCATGCAGCCATGGAGGATCAAGCATACCAAAATGAACTCCAGTCAAGAGCTGTGGAGTGTAGCAGAATCCCATGGCCAAATAAACTTTCCCAGAAGTCACATTTTGTATTTGCAGATAAACATTTTACTGTTTTTCTACCTGGGAATTTTGTAAGGGCCTTTCTCTGTTACAGATGAGGAAAAAGTGCCTTGTTACAGTCTTGTGTTTTTTATTCTGTTGATTAAAACCTCAACATCAGAAGTCATGCTATGTTGCAAAATTCACAAGTTTCATTTTAAGCAAAAAGTAAAATTCTGACATGTGATTTCAACAGATATTTGACAGTGAAATCCAAGTGCATCTTTGTCTGCCCAAACAGTGGGCTAAAAGAAAAAAATAACTCAAATTCTCAAATTTTCAAAACTCTTGAAAATATGATATTAAAAAAGATGTTCTTTATGTATGATGTCAAAATTCTTCAATTTGTATATTGTGTATCAAAAAGTATGAAGACAAAATATTTTTAAAATAAAGTACAAGTATTTCAGCTATAACTCATTAAGAGCCAAACTTGATGACAACTTTTGGGCACAAATAGCCTGTTTTTTTTTTCCAAATTGTGCATACCTGGAATTTTTTTTTCACTGTGGAGCATTAAATCTGAGTAATTTGTTTCTGTGATTAGTACTTGTGGTGGAAAGACTGATGTAGAAGAAACACAGTGGACCCCTCAATAGGTAAGAGATTCTGTCATGAGGCCTTGCTCTTCACAGATGGAGTTGGCACTGCAAGTATGCCATTGGAGTGGACAGCTCTCTGGCTATATCTGCATTCACCGTTAGAGTCAGAACATCAGGATAGACCTTAGAGGTTTCAGGATCAGGGGTGTGTTCCCGCACATTGATCTGTTTATACCAACTGTTACCACATAATCTTGCTGATACCGAGGTTGGGAATAAAACTTTGACCGTATCATTTATCTGGACAGAATGCTGGCAGTATCAAAGAAAAATATGAAATCCTGGCTTTATCACTGATACGAACACAGCCGTTTTATGAAGGACAATGGGAACAACTGTTGGAGAAGAGGCCAGAGCTCTGTCTCTTACAGACATTGCCATGGAAGCCAGAAATGTAAGAGATGTTGATGAAGTACTGGTGATGTCAAAGATGGGGACAGAGCTTTGGCTGTGTCAAATGGTTGCTATGGGACACTGTCTCTATTAGAGAAGCTCTGTCTGTTTCAGAAATGAGGATGGCACTCTGACTACACTAGTGTTTGTTTCTGACACTTGGCTATATTAAATATAGCCAGGAATGGACACCTGGCTTTTTCAAAGCTGGGCATACAGCCCTGGGTATGCTAATATTTGCCATAGAGTTATTATTTTAGCAGGATGAATTCATATAGGAGGATGAAATTTCCAATATAACTGTTATTTACCATGTATGGCAGATTAAAATATATATTTTTAAGGCATTTTTGATTGAGATTGATCTCTGACCCTATCAGAGAATGACATCCACCTCCATATGGGATTAACACTGACGTGTTGTCTCATGTCAGAAACATTCAAGAACACTTGCTGTGAGCCACTCTGCTATTATTCTGTATCTCTGATATACGATACAAGTAGGATTAAAGTACGTGTTTTCTTTTGTGTGTGGTTTAAAAGGCGTGCTGGTCACAGCAAACATAATGAATCTCTATAAATATAAAGTTTTATCTTATTTACTTATCTAAGTCATATACATGTACCAAGTTATGTTAGGTAACACAAAAATCTGTTTATAATAAAAAACAAGCATCTAGTGCTTGTTTTTGTAAAAGATAATAATTGTTATAGATGGGAAAATAGGAATGGAGTCCTATTTTTTCAGATGTACATTTGAAAATATTTTCACTGCTGGATTACTTGTTCCCAGAGAGTAACAGGATGTTCTTAAAGTGTATTGATTTTGTTCTGGCACTGAACTAAAAATGCATTTATTGAAAAGTCTTAATAGTGTTTCAAATTTTGTTCTGAATGTTTCTCTCTCTACACATATATGTAATGGAGGTCTGTGTATGCCAAAAAATCAGAACAGTCTTATTTAAATTATCCAAGGTTCTGATCTGATCAAGGTGGCAAAGTAGTTCTAGACATTTTGCATGTAAAATAAATTCTGCGCCAAACTACTTTTGAGGAAGCTCTTCATAAGCTTATGAAAGCTTATGCTACAGAAAAGATAAAATAGAATTCTTCGTGAGTCTATGGTAGTTTGTAAATAAATGAAGAAGAAGGACAGCAAATAATTTCTTTAAAAAAATCTAAATATTTTTTATACGGAAGGTGTGATTCTTTCTATATAAAAAATGGAGTAGGTGAGTTTTGTTATATTTTGTTGTAGTACTTGTCCTAGAACATGATCAAACAACTCTAAATATTCAAGTTATACCCAAGTGGTTTTTCCAAAAGTTACAGTTTGTTTTTTCAGCAGCAAATGTTCATGGTCATAGTTAAGAGTTCCAGCAAAAGATGCAGTGTCTTCATCAGTTGAGCCTAGTCAGTAATTTTGCCTGAGAATCTGTGTGACAGATAATTATGAGCTGTAAGATCTTGTTCTGCTCTATCCTCACTACTTGTATCAGTCAGTTCTGGACTGCCCAGAACCCAGAGGCAGACACTATTGGGAAGCAAATAGTCTGTCTAGATGAAACCAGAGAAAAGATAATTTTCCCTGTAGGAGGGAAGGAAGGTCAAATTAAAAACTTCATGTTATTGAGCACTATCTGCTCCTCTTTTTAATTGTTGTTAAAAAAAATGGTATCGTGTGTAATTAACTGAAGCTTGAGAAGTTGTGGTCAGATCTGTGTCAGATGACATTGTAGCGCATTACATACACTCAAACAGACAACATTTTAAATTATAAAGAAAGCTGGATTTACTGTACACAACTTGCCCTTTTAAAAGGCTTGTTTTGTACTTTATTAATTAAATCTCTGAGGTTGTTTATATTTAGCCATCAGCTCCATCTGGGCCAGCAGCAAGATACCTCATGAAGGCACAGATAATGAGCTGTTATACTTTGGTACAAATGTCTTGTGTTTTGTTATCGAAGTCTGTTTGTAAGTCTGTTCAAACTTTCAGATGCAGACAAAGTGTGATACAGAAGAGTAAATATGGAAACAAATGAGATTTTTCCTTCCTTTGATAATAAAGCAATGGTGTGAAGTTGGAGGGCAACAAGGAATTCTCCAATTCATTGCTACCTGAAAGTCTCTGCAGAATATCTTCCTCAGCAGTTCTGCATTCCTTCATGGTTAGATTTAGCATTCTGCAGCACATGGCTTAAAGACTTATCAAAGGACTTTGTCAGCCTTTTCCATCTGCTCTTAGTCCTGAGGTCTACACCCTGTTCTTCTGTCTGCCATGGAAAATATGGACAGGGTGTTTTCGAACTTCTGGAAAAAAAAAATTTTATACAGTCTTTTTTGTGACCCTTAAAAATCTGAATGTACTTTGCCTTTAATGTGGTTTCTCAACTAAGCAGCATGACTGGGGATGGTTTTCCATGACACATAGATTATGTTCCTTGAGCTCAATATGCAAAAAAATTGAGAACAAAGACTCCTTTCAGAATGGTGGGATTCTGAAAATATGTAAATGAAAACTGTTTACACTGAGAAATTATGACCTCTATGTTTGCCTTACCACACTCATCTAAAATAAAATTGTATATTATGTTCACCTGTATATTCTATTAAGAAGACATTCAAGTGTTTAAAACGACAATTCCCATTTATCAAACAGCTTGTGTTTTGTTTATATGGCTGCAATGAAAATTTGGAAGGGAATGGAAACAGAACAGTTGGAGAGGAAGTTATGGTTTTTATACTAGTTGATAGAAGTTTATTTTGTAAGTATTTGAAATTAAATAATGCATACACACATATAAGAAAGTATATCTTGCCTGTTGAGCAGACAGTTCAGCTGGCAAGAGAAGAGAAGACCAGTTGTTGGATAAAATTATTTTACCAATTAAAATAAATTATTTGCTGCTGTGAACTCTCTAAATAGAACTTGGTCAAAGGAAGGCAAAAAAATTCCTAGCAGGAGATAATCAGCACAGATATTAATTTAATAGAATAAGACAGATTGATTTATTTACTAGATATATGCAGGTTAGGCCTCTGAGCTCACATTGTCATTTAAAAACAACTCTGTCCTTATGTCCCTGTAAAGAATTATGTTTTGAAGGGTATTTTGTGTCCAAGGTGATTTCTTTTTTCCCCTCCTCTCTCCCTGTGCCTATACGAGTATATGTATATATGTATAGACACAAAAACATTTATTTATTAAAATCAATTTTTCAAATATCATTTTACTGTTGGAAGAACTAAACATATTGCTCTCACACTGTACATTTCAGTACAGTCCGAATATCACAAAGGAAGAGAAAATTCTGATGGAAATTTTACTCATTTCTGTACTAGGGTGGCAGGGGTTACATTAACTAAGAAAAAAAGGATTTAGTTTTGTAAAAATTTACTAAGAAAGAGCCTTTCTAAGCAGTTTATCAGAAATTAAACATTATCTGAAAATTTTAAGAATGTGTCGCAGTCTATCTTCTGACTTGTCAGCTTTCCCCCCAGCTTTATATGCTGAACACGATGCCATACGGTATGGAATATCCCTTTGGCCACTCGGGGCCAGCAGTCCTGGCTGAGTCCATTCCCATCTCCTCCTGCCACTCCAGCCTTCTCACTGGCAGGGCATGAGAAGCTGAGAAATCCTTGACTTAATGTAAACACTTCTTAGCAACAACGGAAACATCAGTGTGTTATCAACATTGTTCTCTTACAAAATCCAAAACTCAAACTCAGCACTGTACCAGCTACTAGGAAGAAAATTAACTCTACCTTAAAAATATTAGTTATTTTTTGTCCATACCACTGAAAATTCCCAGCTTCTACTTTAAAGGAGCTTTAGAGATTGGTTCATCTTTAGAAGGTAATGACATTTTATGGGAGAGATACTCGAAATACAATTGTGGAGCTTTGTCTGAGACATTATGTTGCACAAAATTTTAGTACTACTACTTTATTCTTTTATGCCTTTGCATTCTGTTAATTATATTAGCAAGTTCAATTCATACAGTAATCTGGCATGAAGGTTTAGAAGAAAAAAGAAGGCTTTAGAAATTGTACCTGAAAAACTCTAGGAAAAACATAACACCTTTGCCTCACTGAGAAGTTAAACATTATTAGATCCTAGCAGGAATAGGAAAATTGTCCATATTCACTTGAACCTTTTAGAGTCATCCAACATATTTTGAGAGAAAATATAATTTCATGTTTTCATTATCTTTTCAAAGTTTTATTACACAGAATCATGGAATTGTAGAATGGTTTGGAAGAGACCATAAAGATCATCTAGTTCCAAACCCTTTGCTGTGGGAAGGGACATCTCCCAGAAGACCAGGTTGCTCAAAGCCCCATCCATCCTAGCCATGAACACTTTCAGAGATGAGACATGCACAGTTTCTCTGGGCAATCTGTTCCAGTGTCTCACCACTGTCATAGTGAAAAATTTCATAGTGCTTTAAATGAAAAGGAAAAAGGGGAACTTTTTTTTAAAATTTAGGATAAATATTTTGAAGTGGTTTGGATCTTGAAGAGTGTTAGAAAAATTAACTCAATAATTTTTTTTTTAATATTTTTTAATCTTTAATGAGTTAAAGCATCTTTTGGCACAAAGTGCACAGATGGCAGCAAAAGAAGTAAAAGGTAAAGAGAGCACCCCTTTTATTGGCTGCATTTTGTAAAATCCTGACAACTATGGAGTCTAAGCACACAGTGTGACCTTTATTCAGCCTCTGTCCTATGAAGGCAACTGAAACATTGCCTTCACTTTAAATACATGAATGGCTCATCTGAGGTGTAAGGGCTTTGCAGTGTAATTAAGTCAGCCTCATCCTGAAGTGTTTATGCTTTATTCACATAGGGAGAAAGTGTTCGTGTATTTATTTTTTAAGTCATTACTAATAGAAAGCAAAGTCAATGAAACTTTCAAAAATAAGCTAATTCTGTGAGGTTCTTTTATCTTTACAGGGACAAAAGAGTTGTATTTCTTTTCTGAACTGTTTCTTTCACTGTGCATTTGCCAGTGTTCATGTGTGCAGGAGTGTGAGGAATCTACAGTAACAAGTGTGGCAGTTTATTTAGGTCCTTCTTTTGCATCAACAGTGGGAAAAAATGCCTAAGGGTAAAAAAGAAAACTGTGAATTAGGTCTTTGTCAAGTGGAGTTAGCTATGGAATTCTTAAGGAAAGCAGGATTTGACAGAAATGTAAAATGATGAAAACTTTCATTTTATGGTATCAAAGCTTATTGACAGCACTTGCAAGAACAGGTCCAGAATGCAAATTCCTGATTGCTGCTACTGAACAATGGTTTCTACTGATGGTCCTAGTTGAGTTTACTATATTTCTCTGTGGAAAATTATTGATCAGGGAAACACAATGTTTACAAATTGGCCCTTTCCCCCCATCCATATGTTTCCTCCTGGTAGGATGAGTATATCACTTCCATCCTTCATTAGAGATCCTTTCAAAAGGGCTGTTTCTGTACTTCCTTGTTTATAAGCAAAACTTTCAATACTAGAAGGAAATCCTGGCATAATTACTGCTTATCTTGGAGCATACAAATCTCTTATGCTGTGATTTGAGTGTGTGAGAGAAGATTTCCTTCACTGCAAAAGGCAAAATTGCCAACACTGGAATTCGTAAGGAAAACAGTTCTTGTAAACAAAAACTGTCAGCACGGATGTTGTGAAGTGTCTATCAGCCTTGTGCATAGTGATCATGTGAATGATCATCATGGCAGGAATGATTAGACTATGTATTTAATTAATTATTAGGGCTGTGAGGAATGAACAGCAGATGGATTTACTGCTATAAAAGTATGGTATCTATTGCCAGTTTTCCCTTAGCCATTTTTTTTTTGTTTGCAAATAGGTCCTGTCCTGACATTCAATGCTATGCCATAATGGCTTTTAAAAGTTTATCGGTGTGATTCAAGCATTCAGATTTCAGAATGCTCTGGCTTTATACTTATCATTAACATGTAGAATCCTTTGCAAAGAGACAAGCAATGTAAGCTAAAAATACACTAACAATACAGCTAAGAACTGTAGGACAGTATAGGTGTAACCTTGCCTCTTTGTTTTTATACATATGCATGGCAAACCACACTTCAATGTTATTATCATATCCCATTGGTTTAGTAAGGCTGTGTAGCGGGTTCAGTTTGGGTAACCGGGCGGAAACACCAATTTTAGTGTAGTGGTTTGGTTCAAAATGCCCATTACTTACTTATTTTCCTTCTGTGAGATAAGAACCAGGAGAAAAGCAAAGCAGGCACAAAACTTAAACCTTAAAAGCATAAAGAAGTTTATTAACAGAACTAAAAAGCAGAAAAAAAAAGTTAGACTAAACCTTCAGAACACTTCTCCTCCCCCCACCTTCTTCTCCTCCTCCCACCAACAACATGAAAAAACAACCCTCAAGGTTTTCCAGAGTCAGTTTACCATCTCTGTAAGAACTTTCTCAGTCCACCTAGGGAGAGGAGTCTCTCTTGCTCATGCTATGGAGACATCTCCACACGAAAACAGTTAAACAGTTCTCTTGTGGCTCAGTGTCACAGCAAGGCCACCCAGAATGGTTT
>VXAD01010006.1:404806-434315 GCA_013399195.1 Dicrurus megarhynchus | reverse complement strand
GAAGGCCGGAAGTCAGAGAGCTTTTCCCGGGCTCTGTTCGTTCTTAAATGTGTATCACAGAGGCGTACCAAGCTTCTTAAGTGGCTTAAAGAAGTTGTCAATATTCCAACTAGCCAGTTGATTGGTTAGGTCAGGTCTAGAGGAAACTGTAAGCACCTCTGTGCAAAAAATCACTTCCGAGGCTGAAGGAGTCTTTCCTCAAAAACTCAAACTATGCCAACCCATGACAGGCTGCTATCTCATAAACTGTACAGTTTGGCTCTACAGGCTGGAAAAGCAGGAATTCTATCTTTATGTTTATTAGAAGAAGGAAGCCATTGCTTCTAATATAACTAAAAATGATACAGTTCTCTAGAATTTCAACTCTTAATTTTTTTAAGACAAACTCCTTTTTTTATCCCAATGCATATATATGTGTGTGTATGTATACATATGACTTTGTATATGTGTATGTATCCATTTGCTTATGTCTTTCAGTTATGAAGAAACAATGGATTTTTGCCATCATTTCCAAAACCAAGATTCCGTCTTAGAAAAAGGAAAAATAAATGCAATTTTATTGTAACAGTTTTCCTCATTCTGCTGCTAAGAAATTTAAGATTCCACTAGAGCAGTCTGAATTAAAAGTTAAGCTTCAGGTTCATGATCCATATGAACTAGCTGACAGTCTTATAGTTACATTCTGAACTGCAACATCATTATTTACTGGAAAGATTTGTTTTGATAATGTAAAAATTTCCTTAAACTAAGGGCTTTCCTGGTTCCACTTTGACATATTCACATTCTGTTTAACAGGACAAAGAAATGTCCTGTGTATCACAGGAGTCATGCTGATAAAGTAATAATACTACCTTATGGTGGCACTATATTTCCTATGTAAGTCTATATAAATAATTGTTCTTTGTGGGATAGCATCCTAGTATAATATAGTATAGTACAGCCTCTGGGAAAATTCTCATTAATTTTTGTAGGGCTGTGGTAGTCTTTATGTTAAATTTTCCCACATGGGCTGACCAAATCCATATGTTTTATTTCAAATGTACTAATAGTTTTCGTCTTTAACTATAAATGACTAAGCTATCATCTAGGACTTTTTATCCTTCTATAAAAAGAATTTGAAAATTTTGTACAGGTTCAACAAGAATAAATATTGATTTTTATCTATGAAAACACATTTGAGTGTGAGAAAGCATCACAATATTATATTTACTATTAAGAAAATGTTATACAGGATGGAGGAATACTAGTTCATCTGCTAAAGTTTTCCTAGAGCTGGTAAATTAGAATTGCAGTATTTATCCTCTATTTATTCATTTATTTAGTTAATTAGTTGCTTGCAGCTACCCTGTTGTTTTTCTCTATGATTTCCTCATAAATTGGTTGAATGATTTTATGCCTTTATGCATCCTTTAGGGATCTTACCCTGTAATTCTAAGTAATGAGACACTTAAACCAATTTTTTTTGTTAAAATGTGTCTAAATAGTAGCTACAACACAATGTAATTTTCTGAAAGGTGATGAAATATCAGTCTTGGTGATAGTGTAAAGATCAGGGGCAAGAGGAGTTCACTGTGATATTAAACCTAATCCACAGTGACCTGCTTGGAGATTGTGATGGATATACATTTAAACTATTGTATTCTGCTTCTCATAACACCTCAATAGTGAGGAGGATGGGGGTACACGAGGAGTGGTGAGGGGACACAGATGGGACTGCTGACCCCAGCTGACCAAAAGGATATTTCATACCATACAGTGTCATGCTTAGCAATAAAAGATGAATAGAGAAGGACGGCAGGAAAATTTTGAGCGATAGCATTTCACTTCCTAAGTCGCCACTACATGTGATGGAGCACTTCTTTCTTGGAGATGGCTAAACACCTGCCTGCCCATAGAAAGTGGTGAATTAATTCCTTGTTTTGTGTTGCTTGCATGTGTGGGTTTTGCTTTACTTATTAAACTGTCTATATCTCAATCCACAAATTTTGTGGCACCTACTCGTCTGATTGTCCCCCCCATCCCACTGTGGTTGGAGTGAGCAAGTGACTGTGTGTGGTATTTAGTTGCTGGATAGGGTTAAACCTTTGCATCATTTGAACTCAAACATGTGCTTTCATTTGTTTCACTCCTTTTTGTCACAGTCTTGTACCCCATCTTTCATTTGCAGTTATTTATGAAGATGGTCAGGTATTTGGTTTAGAGGTCCTGGTTCCAAGTCTGATCTTGCTCCCTGTCTTCAAAGTTGTCTGTCTGCGTATCAGAAAGTTTCTCATGTGAATCTGAGGGCAGATGTGGACCTCTAGCTGCATTTTGACAAAATCCTCAGGAGGTTATTGATTTCTGTGCAGAAAAAACATACTCAGACTAATGAAGAATGACAGTGCAGGCTTTCTTTAAAAAAAGGAACTAAAAAACATAAAGATAATGAATCATATCTACTGTAAAGCTTCCTATATTCTTCTTTTTTGAACTTAACAGAATGTCTAAATAGTCTTTGAAATCTAATGAATTAGGAGTGCATTTCAGACTTGTAAAAGCATGAACAAGATGCATGAATCATTTTACTCCTAAGATAAGAACATCACATTCATGTTCCTAAATTTTTAAAAATAAATTCTTTATTTATTTTACATTAATCAAAACGTATGACAATGACTTTGTCTCTAGATACATTTATAATTTTAAAGCAATCCCTAATTGGAGATATAGAGCAGGTGCCAAAGACATTCTGAGTTAAATTACTCAGGAGTAACAATGACCATTACTTGGAGCTAGCTATTGGAGAGCTAACAAGGCAGCTGCAAGCAAGAAAAAGTAATGGTTGAGTTTCTGGGATGAGAAAGTTGAAAATACTCATGACAAAGTACGTGAAAAAGCGTGTGCTAGCTACTATTTTAGAGGATAAAGGGTGCATGGAATGTGAGTGTTGGCTGAATTCTTCTGTGAAGCAAACCTTGAAAAAAATTTTTCTTTGCTTTAATCTCCACAAATATTAATGAGCTTGACAATAGCACAGAAAATGTACTAATTGCATTTATGGATTTTTTGATTTAATGACATCAAGCTTTCTTAAAAAATATTAAAATCTCTATGCCAGAATAATTACTGAATAGGAATATAACAATAGCCTAGTCACCAGATGTTATTCTAATAAATACCAGCAGTCACTAAGCAATAACAAAGATAGCCCTATGTAGCAAAATTCCTTCAAATTAAAACTTATTTAACATATCAGATTCAGATTCTGACTTACATGAAGAGGACTGCACTTTGTCAAAATGACTCTACCAATCAGCTATCTGCAGTCCCTTAATCAACTTTATGGCCCTTTGTTTGACTTCCTCAAGTAAAAGAAAAGAAGCAAAACCCAAACAAACAAACAACAAAAAAAAGGGAAATGGTTTCAGTGCTTGATAATAGCAGCAGCCACTAGCCCTGCCCTCTGCCCCTAGCAGAGGTCCAAGCTTGAAATAGGATTCCAAGTATTAATAATTAATAATGACATCTGATCTAAAACTGATTGCTTATTGATAGGTTTGGAGAATGATGAAGTAGTTCTGCAGACATTAAAAGTCACTCAGATTAATGAGAATCTTCACAAAAATGCTCTTGATAGAGCTGGAAATGTTACAAAGTCTGTATTATTCACTTGCTACAGTTGTAATTTTTTAACCCATCTGTGCAGCATTTTATAAGGCAAAATCAGATCATGAAAAATGGTAACTGAAAATAGACAAAGGTACTTGCTTGTTTGTTCTTTTCCTAACTTGATTCAGATATTGCTAAATATTCAGGGAGATGACCAGCTAGAAAAACTGTAGAATTTTACATTGTGCTGAAATATTTTTCAGTATTTTTCAAGAATTTTTATTCTTTTCCATTAAAACTACTACATTATTGGGCAGACTTATTTCAGATAAGTTATGAACAATTATAGAAACTCATGAAAAAATTTTAAAGTGCTAAATTACCAAGTTTCTTATGAAAAACACTGAAAGTTCACCTGCTACCGTAAGCTATCCTCTTGTAATGAATTTATTTTTATGCAAGTCATGGATATTTTTTGCAGCTTGTAAGCTTTAATAATTGAACATATTTATTACCTTTAATTATTTACTACATAAATTTTAAACAGGTACCACTTTTAATTTTAATACATGGAGAAAAATAATCATCCTTTCTTGTTAAGAATCTCTGTTGGAGTTATTTATAAGTACATACACACATATACACGTATTAAAAGAGAGACTGCAATGAGTTTGCTCACAATACATATAATATACAAAGAAAAAAAATAAATTATTGATTTAGAGATTATAAAAACCCCTGAACATATTATTCCATTATCTTGTTATATAGAGAAATTATATAGACATTATTATTAAAATTCTGAGAACTGGTCCATTCTCACTTCCCCAACAACAAGCCGGTATGAAGGAACACAAATATTTATTTTGCTTGCTTATATTCTTAAAATATTTATTATTCATTTTATTATCCAGCATTACTGCTGCAAAGAACAGAATTAATAACCTTTTTATTTACATTACATTTCCCTCCATACTTATCACAAATAATGGCATTGTTGTTTATTTGGCTTAGATAGTTACATTCAGTACAGTTGTTACTGATTTTTTTTTCTCTAAATTAGTATGTCAATCTATCTAGAGTCTTAACAACAGGCTTTTTAATAGTTAATTTTTTATGTGAATACTGATGGGAAATGTTCCTATTTTATTAATGCAACTAGTGACAGTTAGTGGTGACAAAGCAATAGCAGTTCATCATTATCATTTTTTAAAGGATCTTTTCTGCGAAGAGGTAATGTGTCTAGCTACAGCCCATCAGTCTGAAAGTAACAAATTTCATCAGATAAACAACGTAACCACTCACAGCAACTTTTCCAATGATTCAACTTCATTTGAAAAGCAAACTGGACCAGTCTCCCTCGAGTTCGCTCTACAGCCAGTGGATGGAGGAGGAAGGAAATCTTGGGAGTCTCCAGCTAGAAATTATATTTCCATACATTCAAAATGTACTGGTGCTCCCTAAGTAATTGGTTTTTCTGTTCAGAGGAGAAGAAATGGCTCATTGCAATTTTTCAGACTTGCTTCATATTTCTAAAATAGTCTCAAATTTCACAACTTTAAGTTCTGTACAACAAGACCACAAGTAAAATTTTTCACTTGTCTAAGAGATGTGTGAAGGAAGCTTTAGCAAAATCAGGACTTCATGCACTTAAAAAAATCTGGATAGAAATTGACTAGTAATTGTTGACTCGTGATAAAGACAACAAGCAGAAATCTCCTTTAAGACAGACTGACAATTATTTCTGTCAAGGCAATAATTCTGTTCACTGTAAAAGGTAGCATCATAGAAAAAAGTTTCTCTATCATCTTCTGTACAGCACAAACTGTGATTTTTTTCTTTGTACTTGCCTGAAACTTTTGCTGCAGCAGGACAAACTGTCTCTTCCTACCTTTTTTTGCAGCTGCTCATAATGTATAAAAAACATGCTGTGAAGAAGAATGTAAGTCATTGACAGATGCATCCTATGGAGCAATCTATTTCTGGGTGCAAAGGTACTTGAATCTGTACATGTTTTCTCAGAGGAGTGTTTCATCCTACATGACTAGTACTATTCAGAGAACCTGCTGGTGTGACCTCAGTGATCCACTCTTTTGCCCTGGGCTTACTTTGACAATTGATCACCTTCTAATATTTTTCCATGGTGAGGACAGAAGCAAGATCAGTAAACATAACTTACAGAAGTCAGGAAAAAGAATGTTGAGTGCATGGTGTGTGAAGGAGGAAAATGCCTTCAGTGTGTTTAAAGACAAAGCTAAATATTCTCCACTCCAGTGAAAAGGACATTAATTGACAGTCTGTATGTCAGAACTTCGGGGGTCTGTTCTTCAAAAAGAATTGCCTGTGTGCAGGCCAAGATTTTTGTGCACAAGTGAGCAGGCATTTAAAAAGGACAATCAACACCCTTTTTGGTATAGAGCTAGCTGTTGAACTTCTGGACTTACTGGTCTTGGACAGGAAGGCATAGAACTTAGATAAGGTGTTTGCATGCCTACCAGTAAAAAAATGAATTTTACAAGATGGACCTGGAAAGATGTCTCTAATCATATTTCTAATCTAATTGGAGAACCACAGAACAGTTGAAGTTGGAAGGCATCTCTGGAGATCTCTTGTTCAGTGCCTAAACTCGGAGCAAGGACAGCTGGAGCAGGTTGCCCAGGACCACGTCCATTCAAGTTTTGAATATCCCTTAAGGCATATACAACTACTTTGGAAATCTGCTCCAGTGTTTAACTACTGTCACAGTAAAAAAAAAAAAAATTTGTATTCACATGGAAGTCCATGAACCTTTTCTTCTCCAGGCTGAAGAGTCCCAGCTCCCTCAGCCTTTCCTCACATGATAGGTGCTGCAGTCCCTTAGTCAACTTTGTGGCCTTTTGCTGGACTTCCTCAGGCTCCATATATTTCTTGTACCTATGAACACAGAACTGACTCATATAGTAAGTAATTGATCTTGGGACAAATTGTAGGCAGAATGGAAGGCAGAATGTTTCTAGAAGGACCTTGGCAGAAGTATATCTGTACTTAAATTTCAAATCTAATCATGCAGGAGAAAAGACAGAATAATAAAAGAGGAAGCACTAGAGTTACTGAGGCTCTGAAACAGGAGGACAGAGGAGGAGTAGGTTATAAAAGACAGACATATAATCTAGTGAGTAGAAACTTCAAAATAAAAAAAGGGGAAAAAAACCCTTCATGAAGATGTCAAATCATTGAGTGGATTATGAGCAAACATCCAAAGTCTGAGGCCTGAGAGGTTGTAGATACTCTGGAAATAAATATGTAATATATGAACTCCAAGCATCACAGAATACAGGTGTTTTCAAGATACACAGTGGACAAGCAAATAACTCACAACCTCTCTGCTAGATTCATTTCTTCTTTCCATGTTTTTATTTTGCTGTTCAAATTCCTTGAGATTAATATTGTGAATATGATGATCCAAGTTTATTCATGAATTATTTGTTTTAGAACATCTTCACACCATGCAGAGATTTACCATTGTGCCTTAGGTTACTGAGACTCACTTATCAAAGAAAGAACCAGATGTTCTGTGCAGATAAATTATGTCTTCCAGCAGTGAAAACTTATAGGTTTTCCAGGTAATATAGTATTCTAAGTGGAATATATCTCAGCTAACTGCAGGTATTTGGAAGTTGGATGTCTGCACTAGTAAGCCAAGTTTATAGTTATGGTAGAAGAAATAATACTGTCAAGCACTTCCAACTGATTTGTCTTGGGTGCCTGTTTTGGGGTGAGATGAATTGTTCTCATGTTAGGCCTGACTTTCTGTTGACTATGACAGAAGGTGAACAGGCTGAAAAAGTTAGATGTCTAACTTTTAAACATCTCAGAATAGTTGTGTTACATTTATTCAACTGCAGAGGAAAACAAGGAGGAGCCCTGTATAAACTCTCTATATTGAAGCAGAGCTTTATTACATCAGAAAATGTGAGATTTGTTCAAAATTTTATATTCACAATTAGATGATATGCCATATTAAAATTACTTTTCTTTACTCCATTCCCTCAAGAAAACTTGAAAGAACCTGAAAACACAGGGAAAAAAGACAATTCATGACAATTACCAGTTTTATGCCTATATTGGCTAAATTACCAAGACAGCTTTAAAAAATGGGAATAATACTGCTTTTTCTAAACAGCAGCAGCCTTTGACAGGCTTCAAAATGACAGTAATTTCTCCAAAATTCAGACTAGCTTCAGGAGAAGTAAGGGGCCTAAAATGCTGAAAATCATATTTCCTAAAGTTAGCAATCTGACGGCGTTATGTAATTCTCTTGCTTTCACTGCCTCTGAATGTGTTGGGAATACAGAAGAAAGATCTGTGAAACTAGAATTGTGTCTTTTGGTGTGGATAATCTTCAAAATGCTTCAATCATTCTCTGTGCAGCATATAAATACATTCAGATGCAGCAATAAAAATATCTAAGTCTTTTCCTCTTCTATTCTTTTGCCATTACTTTCATACAAATTAACATCCAGTCTTTCACAAATATGTGTGTTAGTCTCTCTCTCTCTTTATTAAAGCAAACGTCTGCCCAATCATGGTCTTTTTAAGCCTTCTGCTTTGTGTTTTTAAAGAAAACAAAATAAATATTGTCATTTATTTAGTTTAATTGTGAAAGACATTAGAGGAAACTGATACGTTTCATAGTAGGAGGTCAGATGACCTACCAGGCCTTCTAAAAGTTTATGGAGCATATTTCTTTTAGTTCTTTGGAGTTTCAGATCTTACTGTATAACAAATACATTTGCTAATTTAGTGAAGAGCTGACCTTCATTCATTTTTCATTTTGTTTACATATACATTTTTATACAAGGTACAAATAAGAGAATCATGGTCAACGACACTTGAAAACTTGTTACTATACAACATTATAGTGAATTTGCTGCATATTTCCTCCACTTATACCCAGAAAACTACTATTTCTTTATACCTCACCCTTGACAAGGAAAAAACACCGAAAGCCTCAAACAAAATAACCAAGCAAACAAAATAGAAAAAAATCCAAACAAGTTATCTCATAACTGAATGCGAAAAACCCAGCAAGTGCTAATACATGAAGTGTTGCAACAATGTATCTTGTATAAAAGCTAGTAATATCACAAAGAAAGGTATGGTGTCCTTGGAATATTTGAGAAATTATAAATTTGTGTGACCAGAAGAACAATGTGAGATTTCAACTCCTTGAAAGAAAAAGCAGAGAACATCAGAATAATTCCTCTGAAAAATATGTAAGGCAAGAGAAAACTGGATAATAAACAGTGATGTAAGAAGTTATATAAAAATAAAATCCTGAGAAAGATTGGGATGGATAATGAAGAAACTGGACAATCAACTGCAAGAAGAAATACTTTAAGTGAGGGCAAAAATTAGTAGCTATAACCGGAAGCTAAATCAGGTTCAAATAGTTGTGGAAGTAGGCACAGATGCATCTATATTACAAGAAGAACATTAGCTGCACAAATACTGAAGTGCATTTGCAAAAGTACAACTTTGTTAAGCCTCCTCATTTAATCCTAGATTAAGATTAAGCTATGGAGACTTGGACAGCAGGTCCTGCTGTATATAAGAGTCCAAGGAACTTTAAAAAAAGGAGAAAAAATTATATCACAGAGGAAGTTGATAAATAATGTGGAGTCTTAAAGGTAGTAATACTGTAATATATAAAACAGGACCTTGTGACCTGAAAGACTCCTGACAAACATAATCAATCTTGACACCAAGAGAAAGGATTCCCTTCCAATACCAACCCACTCTGCCAGAATGACACCTGCATAAGTTCCCTAGTACTTTAACAAAACAAATTGTTAAGGGTTCCCATTCAAAGAGTCTCAGGTCACAAATTTAATTTATTTTTGCAGAAGAAACAGCTGATTTCAAGCAAAGCTGCAGCATAGTCAAAAACGAAGAAAGAATATGTAGACAAAAAAAAATTTAAAAGAGAGGCATAATTACTACATAGAAAGCTTTTCGTTGTCTCTTTTGGTGATGAAGAAGTCAGTTCCTCAACACAGGAGAAAATTTCATCCTAAATAGATTTCCATTACTGCAGGGATTTTAGAGATTTGGCAACAAATTAAACAAGTAGTGTATTTATTATTTCAAACCAACACCCTTGTTATGTTTATAAGAATTAAGAGCCCTAACTATAGATGGTTTGTACTGTATTGTAGAGTTTGTTACATATATATATAAACTAGTTTGGGTTGTTGGCGGTACCTCTATTTAAATTTAGTTCAAGTAATGCAGAATTTCCTTAAAATTTAATATTTCTTGATCACTATCTAACACTGAACCTATATATGTCTAGCTAAACCTAAACATATATTTCATTAGATTTAATGAATTTCATTCTGCAATTCTTGATAAATTTAAATTTGAATAGAAGATGGAAAGCAGTGTCTCAACTGGCAGTTAGAAAATGCAATTGTGCTCCATGTACTATCCATAAAAATTGCCTTACTTTAATAATAACAGCAAAAAAATAGAAAATTTTCTGAGGGGTTAAATACCTAACACTGGCTTTTAATACAGAATGAATTACTCTTGAGTGAGTAATAAAACACAGGTGTTATAAACATTAGAACATATTAGAATATGTATTCTCCTGCATGTCCTGTAACTCGTATTCATCAAAATAGCTACTCAGTCAGGCTTGTGTTTCTGAAGGAATCATTACAGGTCTTATAGTATAATATTTTAGTCCTTCACAAATCCTGTGGGACAATGTTACATGTGATTTAGTCTTATAGGATTACCTCACAGTCATCTAGAAATCCCTTTAATCCATCAGAAAATCCTTAGGATTGTTTTGTAAGGGTACAAAGGGACATAGATCTGACCAAGCCTGCTTCTTTCACAAAGAAGTTCCCTCAGGATATAAGAATCACATCCACAATTTCATACAATGTTGGTGGCATTTTCCATTTAATTTTAATAAACTCTTTTGGTCTTATAGTTTGAATTCAAGCATGGAACATGTTTACATTAGCTCAATTTATCGGACAATTTAAGATGATCTGCGGTGTATAGGATCTGTCAAGTAGTTGTAACTGCAGTAAGACTCTCAAGGTGGAATAAAACACCTAGAATTGAATAAAATACCCTCTAATACCTAGAATCATCACCAGATTGAACCCTAACCTAGATTTCTGAGTAAATACCTTTCATGAATATACTTAATATTTTCATCTTTGGTAAGTGTCCAAGTGTGCAGGGATGTGGTTTGTAAAGACTGTCTGGAGTTTTGACTGTTGAGGGGTTTGAAGAAAAAGAAGAGGAGTTTCTGTAGGTCCAAGTGTTGCAAAAGGAAAACAAAGAAAAATATCAACTGCTGAACTGGACAGACAACCTGGAGAAAAAGACACTACAAAAAACTGAAGTGCTCAATGTCTTCTTCAAATCACTCTTTATTGATAGACCTACCTCCAACAATCCTAGGTCCTTGAGTCTCAAGAACAACTCTGGAGCCTGGAAGACTTATTTCTTCTTGAAGTAAATTAAGGAAGACTTACTTAGAGGTGGAGGAAGATCAAGTTACGGAACATTTACCCAAACTGTAGGGAAGTTCACAGATCTTTAGAATGTACACCAAAAAGTGCAGAAGAAACTGACCAATCTCTTTGTGGGGCCACTCCTGATTATATTTGAAAGAATGTGGAGGTCAGGATTGATTCCTGAAAACTGGAAGAAGGCAAATAGCACATTTCTCTTCAAGAAAGACAAAGAGGAACAACCAGGGAACTGCGGGACAGACAGCTTCAGCTCAGCTATGGAAAAGTGATGGCACAAGTAATCCTGTAAACCATTTCCAGACACATGAAGGACAAGAAGGTGATTTGGAGCAGTCAGTATTGATTCAGCAAAGGAAAATCATGTGTGACCTATCTGATAGCCTTTTTATGATGAGATGACTGCCTAGGTAGGTGAGGGGAGAGTCATGGGTGTTTGTTCAGACTTCAGGGAAATATTTTACACAGTCCCCCCCGATATCATTGACGAAGTGATGAAATACAGGTGATTTTTGCTTGCAGAATCATAAAGATGTAGTTGTTAAGACTTGTGGCTTTCAGTTCCTTGTTGAACTGTAACTGTTGAACATTACCTGAATTGGGAAAAAATTGTTAAATATTCACCCCTTTAGATCTACTTTTTAAATCCTTTTACAGATGTCTCTACCCCTACTTTTACCCTAACCTTGACCATGGATGAAATATTTTTTTTTAAAATAAAGATTTAAAAAAAAAAATCTTTTATATGACTTTCTACACTATAAGAGGATCCATACAGCTCTAGAACAGAAATTATTTTGAGGTCTTCAGAAAGCATGAACAAATTAACATTATGAATTTCAATGAGTCCAGTGTACAATAAAGCCACACTGGAGGAACTAAAACCAACAGTCTATTGTTTCTTCTGTATGACTCAGACAATTTTCTTTTCCACTTCAGGCAACAGGCATGCTAAACATCCTGAACCATGACCTTCAGGAAGAGCAAACTATCACTTTTTCTCAAAATTGGTCTCTTTCCAACATGGGTTGATGTCCAGCTCATTGACCTTCCCTCACAATTGTATCGAAAAGGACATTCCAAATCCTCAGGATTTACCCATTTTTCAGACTGTCTTGGTTTTTTTGGGGTTTTTTTTTTCAAGTTTTTAAATTAAAAAACATATTACTTCCTTAAGAGAAAACCGTTTTTTAATAAGAGCTGTCCAAGCTTCCTACACATTTATAGCAAAATTTCTTCCCCTCCACAGCAAATCTCTCAAAGAACAACTGTTATGGTCTGATGTGCTGATCTCTCTCAACAGTTATCACTTTGACTGCTTTACTTCACATGTCTAACCTCACCAGCTTTTTTCTCCTCTGCCTTGACACCTTTTAACATATCAGGACCAATCCCACTTTTCTAAACTTCAGACTTTTGCTGACTGCACAGAATTCATGTCTTTCTCTTCAAGTGCCTTAGGACATTTCAAGATACAGCTTCTGTATAGAAAGTTGACTGCACAAATGGCAGCCCAGAAGCTTTCAGGTTTCCTCTTTGTTGAATCATTGTGTTTTAGTGTCAGAGACTGAAAAGTTATCATCAATGGCTTGAATATTTTTAAGGAGGACTTTTGCCCACTGTGGCAAGTAAAAAAGGCTGAGGGAGAAGATTTTATCAAAAAAGAAAGCCAAACACAGCACAGTTTAAAATTCCTTGCTTAATATTTGAAAACAGATTTAGGTTTGGATTAAAAAAGAATTCTTAAACTTTTAATAAAGGCTTCTTCTGAAACCATTTGAAGTCTATGGCAAGACTCCAAAATTACTTCAACTTTGAATCAGGTCATAAATTGCATTCATTGCCCATATATCTTCGACCACTTTATTCCACTGTCAGTTGGCTTTTCAGTCTGCAAGAAAGTAATTTTTCACTGTTCTTAGTGATGTTAATTCCAATCAATATTATGTTATACACAATACATGCAAGGTTTTCCTGAAGAGATGCAAAGAAGTAACAGGCATCCATGACAGTTGACGCTATCTGTGAAAGTCATATTGATTACTAAAAGAGTCAAATACAGATTTACTAAATTTAAAATAAAATTTTAAAAAACAGTTATTGAGGTGAAGTGTAATATTTCGTACAGACACTTAATATAAGCAGAAATTACTTTTCCTTCATGGAAAATGAAAGGGTTTTTTTCTTCCTATTAAATTCTTCCTGCATTTCAATCAAAAACATTTCTACTCATTTTCTTTTTAATGAAAGCAATAGCTTCTAAGTACTGCTTTTTTTTCTAAAGCAAAAGAAATTTTTTTTTCATTAAGAACCTTAACAAAATTTCTAAATAAGAGTGGTGTAAACAGTAAACCAATAAAGCTGCTTGTTTCAGTTCAGTAAATGTACATTGATTTTCATACTGATTCATATTTATGCCCAGAATGGTCCTCAGCACTTTTTACTGATGTCCACTTTCAGTAGAAAATCATGCATAAAATGTAATGGTTCCAGACAACCTTTTTTTTAGGCTAACAGTGCCATATTTTCTGAAATTGTGTGGTTCTACTAAAAACAGAGAAATTAATGTAGATTCATAGAATGATGGTGTTTTAAAAGTATAGAAATAGATATCTGGCAGGGACATTGGAGAAATGGAGATACTTTGAATTTATGAACTGAATTCTTTTGTGCAAAATAAATAATTAAAATATTTATATGTTCAGTCTTCCCCAGACTTTTTTTTTTGTTTTTTTTTTAAATCTAAGACAAAGATGTCTAGAGTTTAGAATACTTTGGAGAGAAATTCTGTACTTTTCTTCATGTTGTACTAAATATAAAAATAAAATAAGTTTTGTCCTGTAATCAGCAAAACCAAGTAAAGGACTAGTAGTATTGCAAATGTATGTGTATGATTCTTTAAACAAAGTTAAATTAAGTATCTTTCCACTCAGTAATAGACATTATTAATACTAGGCAAAAAGCCAAGACAGGAGTATGCTGAAAAGGCTCTTGCTGTTAAAAGAGCACCTAAAAGTCTTAATGGGGACTATGGTGTATTTGTAAACATTGCTTCATCTGTCTTTAAAATAAAACAATATCAGTGCTTCTTCCAGGCATCAGGGAAATAGAGGAAGAGATCTATTAGTTCTGGCTTAATCCTAGCCTAGATGAGTTAGGGGATCAACACTACATTTACACAGACTTGCTAATCAAAACCTCTTGTTTAGCTACCTGTTTAAAACTAATAAAATACATTTTTATGAGAAAGAACTTTATCAGCGTGTGGGTGACTGCGCACTGGCGCAGATTGTCCAGAGAGGTTCTGAAATCTCCCTCACTGGAGATATTTAAGAACCATCTGGACACAATCCTGTGCCATGTGTTCTAGAATGACCCTGCTTGAGCAGGGAGGTGGGACCAGATGACCCCCTATGGTCCCTTCTAATCTTTCCCATTCTATGATTCTGTGATTCTGTGATTTTTCATAGGAAGTAGTTATTACTTTTTAACAAAACTAAATGGACCAGGATGAGCAGCTTCAGTATAGACAACTTTAAAAATATGTAAACTAATGGAAGAGGAATTCCAGTTTGATTACTTTTAGTGCTAATTTCTGTAAGCATTTGCGGTATGTGAAGGGTATGTAGAGTCTTGGAATGTGATACATCTGATTTGTTAGCCAAAAACATTTTGGTTAATAATTACTAGAGAAAAAAAACAAAACGTAAGGTGGGGAAATTAAAAAAACTCATCTAACCAACCAAGGAAACAAACACCTACTCCCAAACAACCAAAATCAAACCCCAAAGAACAGCTCTATACATGACTCCTAAAGCCTAGGAAGCAACAAAGACAAGGAAAAGGACCATAAATCTGCTCGCTGACTGTTGTGCTGTTAAAGGAACCCCTCAATCATAAGCCTGAAGAGGTTTACACAGGACTTTGCAAAGGTTAAAAAGGGGGAAAAAGACTGCTGTGGGTCTCACAGAAAACAGCAAATATGACTACACATTCAGCTGGTCTTGTTCCATGACAAGCAAGTTCTTGTGCCATCACAGGCCCACTGCACAGTATCGTATGTACCATCACATTTTTTTATTCTAAAAAAATACAAGTTGAAAAGCAACTGAGCCTTTGCAGATGAGCAAATGTAGGAATTCAGTCGGGACTTCAGTCTTTATTTTGGAAAGAATGTCTGTTTGCCACCATGTTTTATTTCTGCATAAAACTAAATATTTTTAGTATAATTGTTCTGGAATTATATGGTCTAAATTACTGTGTCTTTTCTATGTTTTTCAAAACCAGTCTTCTTGGCTTCATATATTCAATCAAAAATTCAGAAAATTTTTGTTTCCTTGTGGGGTAGGAAAGAGAGAGAGAGGGAAGAGCTGGTGTCCCTCTCATATTTTTGTCAAAAATAGATTTAAACCCCAAAAGGTTAAATTTGATATTAATAACTCCTTCTCAAATTATAGAATCATAGAACAAATTATTTTATAAAATCCTTAGGTATTTAAAAATTGCAATGCATTTACATTCTACATTCACCAAAACACACATATACACACACACACAAAACAGCTCCATGCAGGCACATTAGGACACTGCCTAATAGCCTTCATCCTTTCTCCAGTAGCGGGGAAAGGAAAAGCAGGATGAGAGTTTGGCTTCAGCTTCTGCCTCCTTTCAACTCCCCAGCTGGAAGAGCTCCTCATTGTCCTTGAGAAACTTCTGGACTAAATCCAAGTTTCTATAGACATAAGAGGAGACCAAGAGCTGTAATTAGTGCTGCAATTACTGACTGAAATCAGGGGTTCAGAGGTTTGCTGAATTGCTTACTACTAGGCGGCAGAGAAGGAACAGATATAACCCTTTAACAATAGAATAAAAATCACAAGAACTGATTTTTTCTTCTTTCTCCTGTGCACACCCTCTATCCTCAAAAGAGAATATGGTAAGAGAGAGCAACTTCATAGGCATACTGCTTCAAGTTCAAAGAACCAATCCTCAGCCAAAAGATTGAGTAGCAATGACCACTGGAATTCATTAACAAAGCTTTCAGCTCCTTCTTGAGAAGAATAATTTCATCTGTATGGCACAGCATCTAGCTCTGGATCTCTGCTAGATTCTGTGTAGTGCCTCTGTAGCTGTGTAATATGATACTGTTTTGTACAGTTTCCTCACTTTACTGTTAGGCATAATGGTGTCATAGTGTGGCAACCCACCAAGGATGTTTCTATTTTATTTTTTAATCATGAACCTGGAAGTATGCACTGCTTGCATCTGGTTGTGAAATGAGAGCGTATAAAAGATAGAAAAATACACATTTGTGAAAGCTAAAAGTAGTGCTGCCTTATCACAACTGCCTTCGGGGGTGAAGCAAAGTATCCACTGAATAAAGCCCACACATTTTTTCAGGAAAGGTAGTTGTTGAACTGGTGTGGGGAGCAAGTTAACAAGTAACAGGAATTATTAAAGTGCAGCAGGAATGATGAGAGTTCAGTGTACATTTTACTTTAACCCTCTTTTTTTTAGTTGGATAGATATAGCTTGGGAACCTCATTGTGTTCTATACTTGTCTGCAGCTCTGTACTTGTCTGCGCCTCCATAATAGTCATACTACTATTGAAAATAAATTTTCAGAACACTAAAATGTTTGGTTTCAATGTTATAATTTTTGAGGTATCATAATTGCAATATCATTATTGCTGCTGGCTGGGCAAAATACAGTCACCAATATAAATAGTTCAGTCCTAATGCTGGATGAGGTAAATTGGTACAGATGAAAAGACCGGCAAGAACTTAGCTGCCAAACAGAGCAGATGATTTTGTTCTCATTCTGCCTTTTAGTCAATGGGAACATATGCAGTTTTTCCCAGTCCAGCTGGGAATTTCACTAAATGAAATTCAGAGGAATACTGAGATTTCTGCTTCTCCCTGAAATGTTTGGAATTGAACAATGCATTGAAAAGATTTTAGCCAGAAAGAAAATGGGGTCTCCTTAGGTATCATGATTTGGTCAAAGGCTCAGAATATTCATTTTGACCATTCAGAATGAAGGGAACTAAAGTTATTTAGTCTCTCCTTGTTTAAAATGAGGTTAATTTTAACTACATGCTACTAAGGTATATAATCTGTACATACATATATATATATATGTATGTGTATATATATATATATACATATATGATGAGATGTATGTATACATCTTCAGCTCAGCCTTCTCCTTAAATTTTCGTACTTGAACCTGCTGCTTCCTTCTGCCCAATAAACCCCTTCTGAAGACATCTATAATTTGATATATTGCATCATATTCTCATATTTGCTACTTGGTTTTAAAATGTTCTCAAAGGAACTTTTCCATTAATTGTAGTTGGACTGATTTGATGTAAGCTGGTTTCCTAAAGATATTTTCATGTCCTTTCTGGCTGTAGGATTTTACTTACATAGGAAGAAATAGTTTTAATTATTGCAGCTATAAATATAAGACTAAATTTGAAAAAGTATATTCTTGGAGGAAAAAGTTAATGATAAAGGAAATTATATATTATGGAAAATTACTGTTGTATTCACTCATCTTTTCTTTCTCTCATATATTCTGACTTAACTTGCTATAACTACACTGTAATTCTCTTTTTTTTTTCTATAACCTTTGCATTTCTTTGAATTCAAACTCCTTGTGATAGAAAATACATCCTTGCATATGAATTTATGTGTGTGTTTACACTGAATATCATTAATTTATGGGACCACATTGATTTATATACTAAAGAAACATTTCTTTTTAAAGTTTTACTCTTTGCTACAAGAAAAGAAGGAAGGAAAAGATGGAAGGGACGAAAGAATAGAGAAAGGAGGAAGGGAAAAGGGGGGAAAAGGGGATGCGAGATATTGTAGAAGGGTTGAGAAGCCAGTGCTGAATAAGCAATAATTTCACTCCATAAGCTAGCATCCAGCATCTCTCTTCTACCTCAGCTCACAGGAATAAAAGAAACCATTCATGGTTTTGTTTTGTTTGGGTTTGGTTTGTTTGTTTGTTTTCAAAAAAATCAAATGGAAAAAGCCAACAAAACAAAAAACCCCAACAAAATGCACTAATATTAATGAAAACAGAAATCAGACACGTAGAACTGACATGCCTTTCTGGAACCACCTCTGTAACATCTTTTTATTGTTTACTGAAGAGATTAGCATCTTTGGTCTCTAAAGAGGAATTGTCCTTCACTTCCAACACCCTGAACTCCTTGCAGTAATTTACTTAGATTATTTGCCTTTCTTTTGAAGTCAAGTTATTCACACGAAACTGGAGTTTGCAGCTCCACTGTGAGAAAATGGAACAGGTCAAGAAAAGAGACAGGATTTCAGCAGGGATGATATATGTTCTTCAGCTTCTTTTCCTTCTACTGTTCCTGACCTTGACTTGTGTAGTTAAGGAACGGGAAAGAGGCTGTGGCATTTGCAGTGGTCTTGCTAGTCCTGTGAGCAGCAGATGGAAGGTGTGTGGTCCTGTACACCCTGAGTTATCCTGCTGAATTCATGTATGTCTATTTACATTGTTTTCCTATTCTTAACTCAGTCTTTTATGTACATGTATCACATGAGCTCCAGCCATGTCACACACTGTGCTTTGTTGTAGAGTACATAAACTGAGCTATATGAGCAAGGGGGAGTGTCAGAAACAGCCTGAAGAAAAGTGCATGGAGTTCCACATGGGTAGATCTCATCTTCTTCTCATCTGGGATTTGTAATTACATTGAAGTCTATTAAAGTTGCAGAATCATGGATCATCAGACATGGGTCATATTTCAGATACATCAAACAGTGTATTTTCTTCTAATACCAAGATGTGAAATCTCTAATACTAACATCACACATCACTGCTTTCCACTCACAAGTCAATCCACAGACCCAAAGAATAAAAAACTGCAAAGACATGGCTAATTTGTAGAGAGGTAAAAGGTGTCCAAAAAATCAATACAATTGTTCTGTAGCAGTCAGTAAATACAGCCATGGCCATTTCATATAAAAATCCTTCAATTGCCCTACTCCACAATAACTTTTGCTTGGCAGAATGAATTTTTATGTTTTAATTTATAGCCCTTATCCTGTCAGTGCAGTGCAAAATGTGCCATCTACACCTGGCTCAGAGTGGTAAACACAAATTAAGTAAGTGAGATAATATTTATCTTTTTTAATCATTGATATATAGAAGCAAATTATATTAATTTAAATATGATCCCTATGTTTCTTCTATTTTATGTCTGTTAAGTTCTCTTTTTTCCCTAGTTCCTGGAACTTATTTCCTTATTTTTTCCCCTGTAGTTCCCATTTAAGCCTAAGTTTTTTCCCTCAGCCAACTCCATTTTTTTATTTCTTTTTTTTTTTTTTTTTAATTGTCTTCCTTTCTTCCACTCTCTTATCTCAATCAAGTATAGCATGGGAAGTTACAGATATGAAGCTAGGAAATAGATTATCTCATATATTTGCTCATCACTGATGTGATTCCCTATAGGATGGTAGTATTCTCTAACAGAAGGAGAATTTAAAAATAAAAGTGGGTAGTACCAGAGAAGACCCAAAGAGAGGTAGAAAGAATACTGCAGCAAACACAGGATTTTCTTACTTTCTTTTTATGGTTCATTATCCCATTTGTACATGTAATGCTTATAACACGGCTCTATCAGATGTTCTATTTGATAACCATTGGCTAACTAGCAAATTTCAGGACTTTGGAGTTTCTCCATATTTGATTCAATGTTTGCTGCCACTCAGTTATATGGTGTGTCTCTAACTGCATACAGTTTTGATTTTATGGATTGAAAATCATATGGACCTCTGATTCTCACTCATAATCAGACAAAGAAAAATTATAAAAGTTTAGATATATGACTTAAATCTATTGTTTTAGTTTTGATGTATTATATTTAATCTCACTTTTTGAAAAACAGTTAAAATTTGTCCAAATCTGGTTAGGCAGTAGCAGTCATTCTGTGATTTACATTAACAAATATTCATTTTTCTCTGTGCATTTTTAAGGATAAGATTTGAATCCAAAGTGAAATTTATTGTATGACTCTATAATGGAACAGGACTGATCTGGGATATAATCCACTTCATGATTCCTCAAGGCCATATACTGATTCCAAGAGAAGTGAAGATTTCCGCTGACAACATTACTACCTTTCCAAAGTTTATGAGAAGATTTGTTGCCCTTCTCTGGACATGTTACAACTTTGATATTCTGAGGAAGATGGTCAAAGGATAAGAAGTGAGGGGAGCTGCAAAAATCACAAATCCTTTGAGGGCAGGGCACACTCAGAGCATTCGTCTTGGAATCCAGCTCTCATGGCAGCGTATGCAGGGATTCCACCCACAGTGTAAATGCAGTGATTGTGGAAAAGGGTGACAGAAATTGTTGGGGTTTGAGGTTTTTATTAACATTTTGTACTCTAAAAACCCTCTGTACACCATATGTTTTGTTAAAAGATTCACAAAGAAAGAAACTATAAAGTGAATCAGTAAGGAAATATTTTACGGATTTGTGTCTTTTGGTTGATTGATTTTGCAGTGAATTAAACTAAGGGATTTTATGTTTTTTTTCTGTTTGCTTTTGTTTGTTTGGGTTTTCTTGTCTCTTCATATACATATGGACACATCCTCAAATGTTTACAAGGTGAATGTCTTCATCTCAGTTAGTGAAGAGTCAAGAGAACAATTCAGTTACCGAAATGACTTGCTGTGAAATGCTTTTTTAGACAGCCTAAGGTGCCTGAATTACATGATAGGAAACAGAAACTTGGGGTTTTTTGTTCATAGGAGAGGAGGATTAAAAATAATTAATAAAAAACCCCCCAGATTCTCATTTGCATTGACATCTAGTGTCTCTCCACTACCAGCTGAATTAAATTGAAAGAGAAGTGAACCAAATACAATATTCAAGGTAAAAATATCACTGGAAAAATGAGTTTTCATGGAAAGTCAGAGTGAAGGCTAAAGTACTCATTGGGGAGATAGTCTACAAATTAATTCAAATGTAGTCAAATTGAAAAAAGCAGCATACACATTTTGAAATGTTATATTACTATCAAAGTACACTTTCTTATTCCTTGCGGACAGTCCAAGATATCTCTGGTATTGCCTTCAGAATACAATGGTAGGTGAAGAGAAGGAATAAATTAGTTATTTCCATTCATATTTACAGGTTGCTTCCTTATACATTCCTCCATACCAGCTGATTTATTGATAATAAATCTGATTAGAATAAAAATAAATAAATAAAAAAAACCTCTTAGTAAAATACTGTTAAATAATTTACACTTATGACAGCATAAACATTTAAATAAGTGCAAACGTTTTTTATGTCTAAAATGGAAAGATGAAAGTGTGTCACGATATTGCTTCTTCTTTTCACATAGGTTTCATTTAATCTATGAAATAGCAAATATATCAAGAGTATGTAAAAATAATACAGTGTGTAAATGAAACCTTCAATTTCAAAATATAGAATTTAAAGTGAAAATACTCTATGATTTTGGAATCTATATGAAGTTATTGCAGATGATAAAGGATGATGAAGCAATTTGAAGAATAAAGAACCGTCAAAATGATGGTTGTATGGCAATTGTATGGCAATGTATCAGAAAATACTTCCCTTTAACCAAGTAGTTTTATTCTTCCAGAACATGTTGAAGATTATTTGTAAAAGAACACAGGCAGCAGGTAGTTTACAACTAATATTTCACTTGATATTCACCCCAGCTGCCAGCAGTCTATGTATTTGGGATTTCCCCAGGTAGAGGATCCATGTTTCAACTTTCATTGTTTGAAAATACTGAAATGAACTTGGCCTTGCACTAAAGTTTCAAGAACTACAAATTAATAAATGAATAAATAAATAAATAAAATCCTTTGAATTTGGGTTGTGAGAATTAGGAGTAACTGAAAGAGAAGTGTAAAGAAAAGCCGCATACTCATCTATTATATACATCCTCACAACAGTTTCATTTTTATCCTTAGTCACAGCATTACTCTCAAGCAGGTCACTTTTATTTGAGAGTCTTTTAAATATTTTGGACTCCTGAAATCAGGACCATACTCCATGATCTTGCAAGAATTACCTAGTATCCAATTTACAATACGATTGCCACCCTTGCTGCAGTTGTTGGCAGAACTCACCTGAATGTCCTAAGACATTGTTACTTAGTATGAATTCAGTTATCTCACTTTGGAATTCTTTCTTTTTAATTCCTTGTCTTCTTTAGTTCAGTACCATTATGTTATCTTTCTTACAGAATAAAATAATAGGAGTGGTTAGGGGTCATTAACTTCTTGCATAAAACAGGGCCATATGTCACAGTGGCTATTACAGTATTAGTACTGTGCCATGGACAGCAATTTTTCCTGTTAAAAAAAACTGCACAGAAGCACAAGATTTTACAGTATCACCTAAACAGTGATGGAAACAATTTTTTTTGTTGAGTTATGAAAATATATTTCCTAACCTCAACCCAGCACATAAGATTGGCAAAACAGACAAAATTCTTCTGCAAAACAATAAGAAAGGAGGTAATAGAGTAAATGCAGAGTAATTTTTTTTTTTTTTTTGTCTGTGGTCTAGAAGTGGTTTGACAGGCTATGAAAATGAAGAAGCATAGGTAGAGCATATTAGAGGTGTTTAAGAAGTGTGCCAGACGAGCATGTCCTAAGTACAACTTAGAATGGATCTGATTTAAAGCACTTTAAAGAGGTAACTGACAACTTTGGATAACTGAACTAGCACACTGAGTAACTCTGGAAAATAATAGTGCATTATACCAGGTAGACCATAATAAATGTATTATACTGTTCTGCTTCTGGACGGGACGAGCTTAACTTCTGCAGTAGCCAGGAGGGTGCATGGCTAGGACTTGAAGTTTATTTTATGCCACTTCACATCGGATGCAAGGAAAAGGGACTCTTCAAAGGAGAAGGGGTTCCTTCCAGTCAGGGAAGCATGAAGCCAGTCCCAAGCCAGAGGGAGCGGCATCATGGTGTGGTTGCAGCTGGGTCCAGTCAGGCTTGGCAGGCATATTGCATGTGAATTACTTTCTCTTTTGTACTGTTCATTTTCTTACCTCGTTGCTGTTTCCAGTAAATTGTTCTTATCTCAGTCTGTGACCTTTGCCTTTTGTGCCACATGGGGAGGGAAAACAGGGAGGAGGAGTGAGTGAGAGGCAGAGTTGTCTGGAGTGTGTCAGTGGGACAACTAAAGTGGGGAGTATCATTCCTAAACCACAAAATATCCCTGTTGAAGGTTTAAAACTAGGTAGGGCTGACTGTCAGAAATCAGCCAAACAAAAGAAGCTTTTACTATTAGAAATTAGAAATTTGAAAGTTCCTGTACAAATGCATTAAATCTTACAGGAAAAAAAGAAAAAGCTAATGTCAATAGAAAAGATATTAAGTGTTCTAAAATAAAGTGTATGTGTACTGAAAGGAGAGTTTTATGCTGGGATTCAGTTGACCTATAGATACAGATATATAGAGATATACTATATCCATGATAAAAATAAGAAAATTATGGATTCACATGAAAATTTAACAGAAATACAGTAAAAGTTCATCAAACCAAATAGCTTCCAGGTGAAAACTTTGCAGGTTAGCAAGCCAGAATGTTCAAGCAAAAAAAAGTGAATTTTTCAATCACCTCAGTTTAGCAGAAATTGTAGGTAAGAACATTATGGTCTTCTTTGATGGAAAGAAAACACTTCATGTTAAACTATGTAGTTACAAAGCTTGCTAAAATCACGATTTTTTTTATGACTGTGAATGAGTATTAAACCAGGATACAATAAAATAATCATGTTCAAGTGGGGTGAGTGTGAAAAGAGAGTTGAATGCATAAATTTGTAAGATGAGGTCAAGAGACATGAAGTCTGAAGTTGGACATAGTGAGTTATTCAAACTGAAGAATAAAAATACATCTGTCCTAATGTAGGCATTTATGATTTAGACATTTGCATCCGACTGAATAACCATGAATGCCATTTTATAACACTGACATTCCAGGCACTTCTCAGATACCAGTAGTTATTAACTAAAGTCAAGTGAATCCCCCAAAAAACAAACAAACAAACAAACAAACAAACAAGCAAACAAAAACCACAAAAAACCCAAACCAAACCAAAAAACCCAAAAAAACCCAACCAACCAACAAACCCCCCCCCAAAACCAACAAAAGCCCACACAAACAACCCCAAAAAAATAAACAAGCAAAACCCAAAAACACCTCTAGAAAAGTATTTCTTTATAGTGATTTATTTAGGATTTGATCTACAGATTATGTTTCTTATAGTGTGCATGTATCTCGATATTCATTTTTACCCTATTTACGCTGGACATTTCTGTTCACATTGAAAAAGCCTAATTATTGTTATTACCACCCAATTGACACTGCCATAAGTTATAGGTCAAAAGATTGTCTAACATGACCTATAGTTTGTCAGAAAAAGGAATACAGCAGCAAGTATGTGCCAAAAGATAAAAATAAACTGGAAGGTGACTTACAAGCTTTTTAGTCTATTTTCAAACTAGTTAACCCTAAAGTCACACATAGAAGCCTACGAGTATCTAAGTTTGAATTTATGGCCGTAGAAGTTTCTGGTTACATATATATGTAAACGCATCAAATTACCCCTATGCACTTTTTAAATACATAAGGATTTCACAAAAAAATTCTCCTCAGACAAGATTTGTAGGACATCAGACCTAAAATCTTTACTGCATTAATATTTTACTTAGATAATACATTTATTGATGTATCATGAAAAAGAGTATTTCTAAAATTGTTTCGCTCCTCAATGTTTTTTCAAAACCCTCCTAGCCAAGATCTTACATGTTCACTGTAATGCTAAAGATAAAAAAATAAAAACAACTTCATTATCTTTTCTTCATGTAAAAAGTCATCTATTTGTCAGCAACATTGGGGCTGAGATTTTTAAGGACTGCATAGACCAAGCAATAAGTGACTTTGAAATGAATGCATACAGAATAACTGGCAAAAAATTATGATAGTTATATTTTATATTTATCAACTTTGTACCAAGTGCTCTACTTTCTTCATTGATTGTACTCTACTCTGTTCATTGGTCATAAAGATTATTCCACAACTAGCTAAATAATTATCCAATAATTTCTTTATTTCTAATATTAATAGTCAAAATATTGCTCACCCATTATCTTTTTCAGTAGTGACGTTTGCTTGTTGAGACATAAGTTGAATGGTTTTCACCACTGAGAAGAGGTAGTTTTTGTAAAAAAATTACTTTTGGTGATGTAAGGATATTAGATATGATAAGGGGCAATTGAGAAATAAACATCATCATTGAAACTATGAGACCTGGTCTCCAACCAATTTACTTGTTATTTCACAGTAATGAATTGTCATTCCTAATATGAAAATACACCTCTCTCTTATATCATCCCTGTTTATCCCAGGCAATTTTTTTTTTTTTTTTTGGTGTGTCACTTTAAAGATTTCTGTTTCTTCTGTTCATGGTTATCAGGGTGATCTTATGATCATCTCTGCATTTTTTTTTAATTCTTCTTAGGAAAATAGAAAATAAAAGAAAACTTTTCATCAAGCATAAGCTATCCTTCTGTTCATGTCTTTGTTTGTTTATGTCAAGGCTGCAATGTATTAGATTTCTCAGCTCTATGAAGTGGGGGAGAAAAGATTAAATTCTGATATAATTGAAACTTATCCAGAATCAACAGCCCTTGTCTTGCAGAAGAAAGCAAGCTAAGTGAATACTAATTATTATTTTCAAGTATATAAAAGTGGTAAGTGCAAATTTATCACATAGGATGTTTGCATTGTTGAATATCCTTCCTAGTAACTTGGCAAAGGTGAAAAATGAGGTAGTTTAATTAGCAACAGAAAGAGCTAAGCATATTTGGGTTAATCAGGTCTCAAGGATATTGTGAAGAACTTCAAAAGGACTTTGGTGAACAGGCAGCCTAATTCTGGATGAAATAACTTTCATTGAAGGCAAAGTGGTGAATGTTGGAGGGAATAATATGACCTACTTGTGTATGTCTGAGTTCTAAATGAACTGCAACACAAAGGAGAATAAAACAGGCACCAACATTGATAGATCAATAAAAAGTCCTGCAGTGGAGGTCAAAAAGACAATGAAATGCTTACCTGAAAGAGGATGCATACAAGATGGTGGTGAAAACTAATACATCTCTTCTCGTAATGCTACTATTTAAATCAGAAGTACATTACCAACTAAAATACTGTTTTTGTTTCTGGTCACACCAGCGAACAGATGAAAGGAAAGAAGAAAGGAATTTCTAATTAGGTCTTGATATAAACCAGAAAGATTTAGTTTCTTCTTGTTATTCTTAAATCAGATTTACTACTATCAGTAATGTCTGCTCTGATTTAGATGCATATTCAGTGATCAATGAGGTTCTGAAAAGAGTAAAATGTGTTACACTAAGAAGATGACTGCAACATGAATTATTGTCAAAGCTACAAATGGAGATACACAAAACATAGGAGTGCTTTCTACACATTTCAAAATTGTGGCTGCATGTCTAGCTTGCCCAGGAGAAACTCGTGCAGGATGCCTTGAGTTCTGTGTGTCAAGCATGAGGATTTCAGCTATAACCCAGTTATCTGACTCTTTCTAATGTATGCATATTCTGTCATATAATTCCGATCAATATGAATATGCCCACTTCTTCTCACAAAGACACTGAGCTCTTTATTAATGTTATGTCCACCCTCAATGACTAGAATACTAACTTCTGACAAGTGATATCTCAGCAAAATTTTCAAATAACATTTCATTGACTTCTAATATAAGTGGTGTGACAATTATTGTGTACCCCCAAAAGATTGTTGAAGGAAATTTTTCACAGTTTCATGTGTTATTTTAAAATATGACCATTGGCATTGCTTGTTGTTTGACACAGATGGTTTTTATTAACTGTCTGTAGTTATTTTATTTCAATTTATTATTGAATTTTATAGTATTATAATAATCTCTTTCATAATATGAAGAATCTTTTCTCAAAAAAAACCCCTCCAAAAATTCAGGCATTATTAGTAATTACTGTAAACATTGTATTTTACAGCCTTTTAGTATCTGTTATATAGAAATGCTCTTCATTTTTATCATTGAAGTCATATTAAAATATTACAGCTAATAATATACTCTGCTCAAAACTAAGTAAATTTCCTAAACATTAACAACATGAAGGGCTAAAGAGCTGGTGAAAGATCTGGAGCACGTCTTATAAGGAGCACCTGATGGAACTGGAGTTGTTCAGCTTGAAAGAAGGCTCAGAGGAGAGACACCTTATTGTTCTTCATAACCAACTTTGAGTATGTAGCAAAGTGGGGGTCGGTCTCTTCTCCCAAGTGACAAGCAATAGGACAAGAATAAATTGTCTCAGCTTTTGCCAGGGGAGGGTTAGATTGTATATTAAGAAAAATTTATTGACAGAAAAGTTTGTCAAGAATTGGAATAGTTTTTTTCCAGGAAGTGGCTGAATCCCCATCCCTAGAAGTATTTCAAAGACCTATAGATGTGGCACGAAGTGACACGGTTTAGTGATGGAACTGTCAGTGTTAGGTTAATAGTTGGATCCAATGATCTCAAAGTTCTTTTCCGACCTATATTCTATGAAGTAAGTTAGTTTGACCGGTGAAGTGTCTTTTTCCTATAAGCTCTCCCCTTGTTTCAGTACCAGGGTGGAAACAGGTTGAGAAGGCAGAGGAAGGCTGTGCCAAGTCATCAAAATTTACAAACTGTACCATACCTTTCTCATTAAACAATGTAAACCCAGAAATGTTAAGGTACTAGGCTTTTCAGCAAAGCTAAATGTTAACTTTTCATAAGCTTAGGAAGGTTAATTTTTTTTTTAAAATTTGTCACTAAAAATGATATTTTAACAAAATTAAAAGATTTCGCAGAATATTGTTGATTTTACTTATATATGGTACAAGAGAAATATCTTGGTTGCTCACTGTTTTATTGTAATCTATTTCTACTTAAATCTTCTATTCTTATGTAACACTAATATTAATGTAAATGTTTCATAGTAAGTATACAATTTTCATGTATTTTTCATATAAAAATAGAGGAATTTGTCCTGATTAAAACAGGTTTTTTTTATTCTTGTAAAGGCAATTTTCCACTTTAACTTGTAGTTCTTTATACATGTATTTGTTATTTTTCTTTTTAATAGGAAGTACTAACAGTATCTCAAAATCACAGTTTACTTTAATTTGGATTGCATTAGTTGACAAATTCAGATAAAAGACGGTTAGCAAATTGAAGCAATTGAACTATAATATACCTATTTACTAAAAACAAGGGGTTTGTGTATTTTTTTTTTTTTACAAAGTAGTTCAACTTTTACAATCTTTTAGTGCTTTGGATTTTTTTCAGTGCAATAATGCAGCCCCACAAGACCAAGAGAGCCAGGACTTCCAGCCTTTGCAATATGGAGGTAAGAACTCAAAAAACACTGAAAACTCAGGAATTCTGAGTTATTTACTGCATAGACAGATATCCTAGCAGGAAAACATTAGGATAAGCTCACAACTTGGGGACACACCAGAGAGTCAACCATTCCAGGGTAGGTGATGCAGAAGGTCCAACCGTCACAGCTTTGGAATAGTTAGCTATGCCAGGACTTCCATGCACTTGGGCTTCAAATCCTTTAAAAAGTCTAATCCAGCCAGGACCCTTAGATCTGTAAGGGGTAGCCCTCGAACTTAAATTTCAAATTTCAAGTGTACCCAAGCTCTGTACTTCAGGGTGACCATTCCAGACTCTAGGAGCTCAGGAAACCCTTAAACATATCTGACATCTTGTCAGTTTTATAGTTCTTCACCAACCAGTTTTTCTCCAAGGACAGTATGAGTGGTATATCAATACAGAGAGATAGAGATACATGTATGTATACACATACAATATATATACAGATATAAAAATCTATACTAGATATTAAAAGCAGCCTGAACTTTACTATACAACGATAGAATATGTCTATACTATTTCCAAATATATATCTGCAGCAGTTCTAAGCAGCTGATGTCTGATTGGAAAGTAACTCCTTTATTTAAGGTAAATATGTTGCTTTACTGTGTAGCCCTAATGGGAACATCCTGCCAAAATGAGTCTCCAGTCAGGAAAGACAAATGAATCATAGGCACAAGCTAATTTGTCACATATGCAGTTAAATTTTCTGAATTTTCTGGTTTATATTTGTAAATATTGAAGATTAGAACTGTAAGTAGAGCCAAAGCTATTTGTTTTCTTTATTATCAATTAAATTTGTCAAATAATTTCTTTTTCTTATTTTAGTAGATTTAGCAAAGCTTTTCTGATCCAAGCAAAGTTTTG